>ML820323.1:26328-36513 GCA_009831015.1 Picea engelmannii
ATGTGGCACATTATGGAGATCAAAGAATTGCTCCATTTGAAGTATCCATTTGATTGGGTCCTTTCCATCAAACTTCCTCATATCAATCTTAGGAACATGGTTGGTCTTCAAACCAAAGTTGGAGTTTCTCCATTCTTGATTCATCTTCCTTGTGTCCTCATCATGAGTTTCATGGGATGAATTTTCACTTTTGGGTGTCTTCTCTGTTACGAAATTTTTCATTACTTCCATGATCTTAGCTTCCATTGAATCCATCTTAGTATCCAAATCAACTTTCATTGAATCCATCAACTTAGCTTCCATTGAATCCATCTTGGCTTCCATTGAATCCCTCATCTCTTGTAGTTCATCTTTGGTTATTGTCTTCTTTTGTAAATCATTTATGTCCCTACGCATTTCTTCACCTTCATCAAGAGTCCAATTACGATTTTCTGGAGGCTTATTTGGTGTAGGAGGTCCCTTTTTGGGTGGCATGTTGGTCAAATATCTCTTTTGAGCCTTGATTTTGAGGTGGTTTTGCTAGACAATATTTATTCTATTATATCTCCCAAGTTTCGGCCCTTCTGGGTATGAAATTTTCATTTAGGTAGTTCTCTGATATTTCTCCTCTGCAATGCCACAGGTCTGATCAAAATTGGATGTTCCAAGTGGAATTTACGGTAACTTCCTCACAACTTGTCAATTTTTGGCCTTTCCAGGAGATCTCACTTGTATAGAACGCCCCGCACAAAATAATTGATATCAAATTTTGAAACTCGCACCCAAAATGCTACAGACTGTCCAAGATCCAATGCAACCAATCCCACTCAATTTGGATACTCTAGGAAGAAGTTATGATTTTTTTACCTAGAACATCTTCTTGAGACTAGTCAATGGGGCTAGTCAGATACCCTATCTTACACAGGGTGTATCTACAAATTTAAGATTACCCAGAATCTGAACTTTTTACCACAGATACAATACTAATTTCTTTAATTGGTCTCAGGAGGGAAGGGTCTGAAACGTTACAGAAAGTGTTTTATAGAGAAAATTCCTCAATGACTCATTTCAGGATGATTCCACAACCCTATCTTGTATAGGATGTATCTCCGAAAGTATAAGGCCTCAGGAGCTGAATTTTTAACCCAACATACCTTGATCCGTCTGCTCAATACCCTCCAAGAGGTTCCTTCTGAAACGTTGTAGAAAAAAAGTTATAGCAAAAATTCCACTGTGTGTCAGATGTAGCAGCGAAACCCCAAGACCTTGAGCTTTGATTCCATATGTTAAGAACCAAACATCAATATAGCATATAAAAACCTCAGAAAAAGTACTCAACGCCTTGAAAAACAGATAATTTCAGATAATAAGCCTCTTCGAGGGGGAAACCTCCTTTTACCCCACTTAAATGTTCAAGTACAAGATGATTCAAAATGAAAATGTCTCCTTGGTATATATAGGAGACTAGGAGGTATAATGGCCTAAATCCGACATAATTAAAATAAAATTACTAATCTAAATTAAAACTAATGGCCTAAAGCCGACATAAATAAAATAGCATTACTAATCTAATATGCCCCAATTAAGGGGTAATGAGCCAACATTAGGGCTTAACACATGAATACTTGGACAAGTTCATCCAAGTATTCATTGATGATATTTTGATATATTCTCAGATGATGGAGGAGAATTATGAGCACTTGCACTTGGTACTACAGTGTCTATGAGAGAAAAAATTGTTTGGGAAATTGTCGAAATGCTCATTTTATCATTCGTGGATTCATTATCTAGGGTATTTCATCTCCAATGAAGGTATCAGTGTGGAGCTAGAAAATATTGAGGCTATTATGGAATGGCCTTCACTGAGGAATGTCCTAGAAGTGTGTAGCTTCATGGGTTTAGCAGGATACTATTGACTTTTCGTCAAGGGTTTTTTGAAGATAACAAATCTGATTACAAAATTGTAGAAGAAAAACAGGAAGTTTGAATGGAACAAGAAATGCGCGGAAGAATTTCAAAGTCTCAAGGAGTTGTTGACGACAACAACGATATTGAAGGTCCCTGAAATGGAAGAGGACTTATTGGTATGTGGTGATGCATCTAGGGAAGGCTTAGGCAGAGTCTTGATGCAAGACGGTCAAGTGATCACTTACATATCAATAAATTTATGAAGGCATGAGGAGAAGTATGTGACGCATGACTTGAAATTGTTAGCCATTGTGTATTCCCTAAGAGTGTGGAGACACTACCTTATTGGATGAAAATTCAAACTAAATACTGACCATTGTGGTTTAAAGAACATTTTTACGCAAAGCGACTTGAACACGTGACAAAGGCGTTGGTCTAAATTGGTTAGTGACTACGACTTCGAGATTACCTACACAAAAGGAACAATGAATAGAGTGGTTGATGCGTTGAGTCAGAGACGAAATATATTTTTGGTTATACCTCTTCATACGAATATATAAACTATAATCTATAAATATTATAAACTTATAGCACGACGATGAATGGTATAGGGAGGTTAAGGAATTTATCAGACAAAACACCATGATGGTACACAAGTTTGAGGGGTTTACTATGGAAAAGGATGGATTAATAAGATTTAATAATCAAATTTATGTACCTCCCAATGACAAGTTGAGGAGTTTGATCTTAAATGAAGCTCATAGAGAAGTGTACATGGCTCATCCAGTAGTCACAAAGATGAGGGTAGACATTAAACCCTTATTCTTCTAGAAAGGAATGAAGGCAGACATAGTCAAGTCCGTGGCAAGATGTCTAGAATTTCAACAAGTGAAGGATGAACATGGAAATCTAGCAGGATTACTACAACCACATGTTATTATGGAATCGAAATGGGAGGTCATTTCGATCTATTTTACTGTTGGATTTCCATTGACGGTAAAAATACACGACTCGACTTTTGTAGTAGTCGACACTCAGATGAAGAGTGCTCACTTTATTCCTATGCATACGATGTATCAGACACCCAACATAGCTAGATTTTTCATCAGCGAGATTGTAAGGTTGCATCCCATGCCTAATAGGATCATATCCGATCGAGGATCCATGTTTACATGACAATTTTGGATTAGTTTCCAATAGGCCTTGAGAACCCAACCTAACTTTAGTACCGCATATCACCCAAAGACAAACAAAAAGATCGAACGACCCAAACAAAACTTGGAGGATATGTTGTGTATGTATGTAATGGACCAACAAAAGTGTTGGGAATATTTCTTTCCATTGGTAGAGTTTTCATACAACAATAGTTATCAAGGAACCATTAATATGGAGCCATTCGAGTTTCTTTACAGGGGACCATGTCCGATGTCGTTGAGTTGGGATCAACTTGAGGATATCGTCTTGGTAGGACCAGAAATTATCTAAGAAATGGAAGATCAAATGAAAATAATAATACAAGGGATCAAGGAAGCGCGGGATCGACATAAGAGTTATGTTGATGAACATTGTGTCGACCGTAGTTATGAAGTTAGCGATGGTGTCTTCTTGTGGGTGAAACGTCACAAGAGTTTGATAAAGTTTAGAAAGGGTGTTAAACTCTCTTCTAGGTTCATGGGATCTTTTGAGGTTGTGGAAAGGAAGGGTCCCATGGCCTATTGACTAGCCTTTCTTTATTCTTTGAGGAATATGCATGATGTTTTTCACGTATCTATTTTGAGACATTATGTTAGTGATCCTACACATGTGATTGAAATGAGTTACTTTCAGGTATTAGACAAGGGTGATATCACGGCAGACCCAATATGCATTCTGGAAAATCACATTCGACAGCTACAACATCGAATAGTTCGTCAGGTCAAGGTCTAATTGGACAAGCCTATCCCACACTCAGCGACCTGGGAGGACGCATATGATGTGCATTAACATTTTCCATTTTTGTTTGATAGCCAAACATATAGATACTGTGAGATAATTTATTTCAACATTTATATACTGTGAAACTTTGGAACAAAGTTTAAAACAAGAGGGGAAGTATGTAACATACTGCCCTTGCTCACACTTGATTGGATATATTATTTGAGGACATTTGCATGCAAGTGATCTAGTTCATTATATGGTTGATTGTTTCGATTATGGATTATGATAATGGTGTGGATCTATTGATATGTTATTTTATTATATTTATATCGACAGGTGCTATTGACTGGTTTTCCTTGAGTGTGCAGGACTCTGGACTGATTGAGGATGTTGATGGCATCGATGGACCTCCTTGGAATACAGATCGAGTCAAGGAGTGGAATATTATGGTTTGAGTGTTTTTGATATTGTATATGTTACATGTGACTATTATATTATGTTGTTGGTGTTTTATCACTAAAATGTTTTTTTGATGGATGCAGGCTAACGATAGCTTGTTAACCAGAATCACATTTGGAGTAAAGGGGTCACGCATGAAAAATACAGAAATTGAGGGAGAGGTGGGGTAATAGCCCTGCCACAACCTACTATCACTCTTTTCATTGCTCGAAGTATAGGTTAACGATTACCTAATTCGAGAGATCCACGATGTCATGAGGGGATACTGTGAAAGTCGCTCTCGATGATTCTAAGGGGTGCGCAATAAGGAAGGTTCCTTATTCCTTAGAGGGCCCTAGTCTCCCACAAGGTTACGTGATGAAGTATTGACTCTAGGGGTTTGACGTCTACCGAAATTAGTCAAAAGACAAGTGGTACCCTTGGAGCACGTAGTGCATCTTGAAGGGCACGTCGCGTAAATAAAACATGAATGCAGGGGAGTGGCACCCTTGGAAAATGTAGTGAATCTTGAAGGACGTGTCATGATTTTAACACTGGTGAGTTATTGAACCTAAGTACCTAGAAAACTATGTCTCCTTAGGACTTGGTCATCCTAAAAAATGAATCTTGCATGAATAAAGAGTAATAATTATAAAATTTCCCTTAAAAACATTTTTTGTTGAGCCTAAAGAATTTAAATCCTAGGTCTAAGTAGATCTTGAGAACTAAAATTTAATTAATCTAGTAATAAAGGGGGGGATGAAGAAATTGGGGGTGAAAATTAAATTAAAAAGAATTTTTTTGAAGAATTAAATTATTTAAAAGATTAATGGTTGGCTAAGTACAAAACCTTCTAATTTAGAACTTAGACCAAAAAGGGGAAACTTTAATACAAAATGAATGTGGAACATAGTAGGGAATCTAGTCTAGAGAACTTTCTAATTTTGAACTCAACTAGGATTTAATAAAGGTGTCACTCATTAAAAGCAATGTAAGGGAATAAATGGACATCGTGGAGCATTTTTAGGAACTCTTTTAGGTGGGTGAGGGAGATAGAAAAATTAAATAATTAAATTTCTGTTGCAACTAAGGGATCAAGTGACAAGTGTACGAGGGAGAATTTTCCTAATAATACATTTAATAAAAAGAAATTGGGTTGGTTTTGAAAACAAGTCACTAAGAAAACTCTATAAAAGAAATGGCGGAGGATGAGAATGGATCACGCCTAGTAAGCGTAAGGTTGTGCTACGAGATTTTACTTTGACTTATTTTTCTTGTGGGAGACTGGAGTTGGGACACCCAACTTGGATAACGAGTGGTAGCTCGACCTTGCTAAGCGAGCTCAAAGCTAGTTTTCTCTTTTTTGTGAGTGTAGCCCCTTTGCGGCTCGACGAGATGAGGGGGAAGAAGAGTACCCCTAGCGTTGGCTAGGAGGTACCGGTGAGGGCTCAATAGTTGGCAAGTGGGATCTGGATGGAGCGTGAGTGTACGACAACAGCTTGAGAACCTTCACCTTCACTTAAGATACAAATGTCTAAATTTTGCAATTGTAATTAGTTTAATTTTGTATGTGAAATTACAGTTAGATGGAATGTGGTAATGGAATTCTAGATTTAGGGGTGAAATTTTGGGTTCCTCACTCCTTTATTTTGTTTCCTACCCTTTCCCTGTTAGATTGTATCCACCTTTGAAATCTCTTAAAAAACCCATTGACTTTACTCGGTGCCTTGATTTTACTCTGTGCCCTATTGTCTCTACCTATTGGTTTTTTTATCTATGTGTTGGGTGGTTAATTTTGTCCATAACTAGTCTTGTTGTTCCTTACGCCTCAAGTGGGTTGTTGACTGCGAATATTGACTCTTTTCGGGTTAAAAACCCTTTTTACCAACATCCTTCATCTGATTTTTGGGTGTGATTAATTTCCTTGCGGTTTGTGTGTGAAGTTCTAGCCTCGTGCTCACAACTTTTTTTTGTAATTCTATTTTAGCCATTGTCTCCCCTTACACAACATTTTCCACACCATCGCTCTGCATTTTCGTTTGAAACTCAACAATTTCCAACATTGGTACAATGATTTTTCTTCTTGGTACCTCTATTATTTTTTATCTTGCCGACTCTCCCCTTGCCCTGCATATTTGTTAATTACCCTCTGCAATTTGTCAAGAGAAGTTGTTTTTATTCAGTCAACCAAGATGTCGTGCTGTGTCTCTGCTTTTCATTAACGATTGCTTCATATTTGAAAGTATTTATGTACTTGAGTGTCCTCTGCCTTGGACTTGATTTATCTATGCATCTTTGTTTCTATTTTTCCAGGAAAGGTAAAACCCACGTTGAATTTCCCTGTGTTGTGATGCAGGATGGAAAGTGATAGAGATTTACATGCCCTCACTATCTAGGAACATCATATGTTTCCTGCGCCTTATCTCCCTCAGCATGAAACTTTATCTTGAACTTGTGCGCGGTACCCTTCCCTGGCAACTTGGATCTTGTGAGTAGAGTGCCTTCAACCTGCTGCGATCTAGGTCTTTTCCTGAAATTGTTTCTGTGGAGCAAACTTGGAATCCCTTGTTGATTCAGTGCCAAGATTCTAGTTGTGGAGTGTTGAATCGTGTCTAGTTGACAAGTGGCTTCTTCTTTCATCCCCGGGCACTTGGTTCAGGGCATTTTTAACGTTGTCTTGGTGTCAAGCCTTAGTCGCGCAGTGTCTAGGACTGACGTCCCTCTTGGTTCCTCCCTCCTATAGCTTGGTAACTTTTTTTTTGTTGTCTTATGACTGGGCTTTCGATACATCCTTCCCTTCCCATTGCGCTCAACATTGGATTGCACCCAGGTCGGAGCTTCATGGAAGTGTTTTCGCCACCTAAACCCCGAGAATCCATGCGTTCTCAAACCTTAACCACAAGAGCACTGCATGCAACCTTTCCTTACGTTCGACCACCTGCCCCTCTGCACCCATCAGATTGTCTCGGCGGTTGGGTGGCTAAGAAAATCATTGGTTCCCTTATCACGAATTTATTACAGTAGTGTTGTTTTCAGTTATAATTATAATTTTAGATCCAACTTTAGAATTAGATTTAGTTGTCTCAGAAAAATTCCAGTTAATCATTAACTCATAATATAGTGTTTTTGGATTTAGTGTACAATTAATTTTTGTTTAGTTTCAAAATGTATATATTCCAAATGTAACTTCTAATCCTCATTACAGTTATATCCAAGATTATCAAGTGGCTACCTTTCGATTAGTTGTGATTATAAGTGCGATCACACCTCAATCCACCAGGGTATTTTAGATTCAGTTTAATTGTTCCAGTAAATTTGTTCTAGTGCAATTTTAGTTGATCTATTTAATGATGTGGCAATATTTAATTTTGTTTAACAATTTGTTCTAGTGCAATTGTAGTTGAATCTATTAATTGATGTGTCAATCTTTAATTTTTAGAGAAATTCATTCTAATGAAATTATAGTTCGAATTTATTTAAATAATGTGGCAATCTTTAATTCGTTTGAGCAAATTGTTCGAGTGACTCATAGTTATAATTTATTTAAATGTTGTAGAAAACTTCAATTTGTTTTAGTGGATTGTTCTCATGAACTATAATTCGACTTTATTTAAATGTTGTGGAATTCCTTAAAGAGGATCACCTTCAGTTTAATTCGTTGTAGTCAATTGTAATTCGTATTTATTGTATTGATTAGATTATAATTAGCCACTTGGATATGTTGAGGAAGGATATTTTTCTTACATTTAATTTTTCCACTAAACTATGTTGATCTTGTCCCTTGTGCGCACCCAATTATATGTATTACTTGTTGATTGAGTTGGCCTCTTGATCTGGAATTTTTTTTATGGTTAGTGTTGGGGTTCGGTATATCATCTAGATTTACCACCTAATACATTTAATTTGTCAACCCAGGGGCCTGAATGTTTTACAGACTACTGTGCACTATATGTACAGACTATGCTTCTTTCATTATTGATCATGCAAGTTGTTGATTAAGGTTGGTTATCATTGATGTCAACCCTTGAAGAAAGCCCCATAACAAAAAAGTCTGGGTAATGGAACCAAGATTGTTTGATGTAAATATGAATCATTATTGTTTTTTCATGGTTGATAAGAAGTAAATATGGATGAACTCCAAAGTGGTCCCCTTATGGTGAAAGCCCTCACGAGAAGATGCTTTGTGGAGTAAGAGAACCCATGCTTAATTGTGGAATAATGAGATGAAGGACACTGAATTTTTTAGGGAAACTATCCTAGATGGATAGTTCTTGTCATTCCATTTCCAGTGGTATGTAGAACGTCACATAACCCCTCATAGTTAGAGAGTTATGACCATGTGAAGTTGCAGAACCCAGGTTTGGGTAATGGACCTAAGTTTGCTTGATGGATAATGGTATGATTTTTGCTATATTTGAAGGTAATACTATTCTATATGGATAGTACATGTCATTACATTTCTAGTGGTATGTGGAATGTCACATAACTCCTCATGGTTTGAGAGGTATGGCCTTACGAATTTGGAGGACCCTCATATCTAATCTAGAAGATGCAAAAGGTCAAAGTAGTCAAAGTGGTTTAAAATATTTTAAAAGGTAAATAATAAAGTTAATTGATGAGTGTATTATAATTCAAAGTGAATACAAAATAAATTATTTCAATAATAAATTTAATGGCGAAATTAGAAGTGGGTTAACCCTAAAATAAGGAAAGTGGGACAAGTGACCTAAAAGATGTTTTTAAGGAAGCTACTTGGAGAGTATAAATAAGAGGCAAGGCTCTCTCATTTTAATCACACTTGGGAATATTGAATATCTATAGGTGTCTCAGGTAACCAAGGATATCTAAGCCAAATGTTTGAGAGAAGGTGAAGAAAAGAAGGCCAAAATGCAAGGAAGGATAAATTCTTTTGATGGTGCTTTCTAAGGTATGTTATTTACAGGTCATCTCACCATTTTCGTTATAATGTTTTTTCTATAATGATTCAGAACGTGAAATTGCTATGCCATTGAGAAAACATACCCAAGTATCTTTGGTAAGACAATTCATCTTTGGTTCATTGTATATTTGGAGTTACAATCCGTGGAAAATAGGGCTTGTGGCTAGTCTTAAAACTAGTCAAAAACAGGTGTTTCGGGTAAAAACGTAATAAATTATTTCTAACAGATCCAAATTTATTGAGACTAAATGTGTTGGTTAGGGAATGTTCTATAATATTCTATGTAATAGTTTCATATCCATTCAACGAATATTTCATGTGGGGCACGCTCTACAAGGTCGCTCTCCAGAATAAGCTAGAATTCAGCAAAGTATGTCATTTTTTCTATCACTCCTTTTATGAGAGGTTCCAAGTAGTGAAACCTAAAGGAATTGCATAAACAACACTGAAGAACATTGTGTATCAGTTTAAGATATTTATACATTACAGGTTCAAATTTATGATTACTTCAAGTTAGGATTGTTGACTAATACAAAACTAGGCATGTGAGACTAAAGAAAAGTTTGATGAAAATGCTAGTCTCTTGTTGTTAAACTTAAGAAAGGTTTGCAGGAATTTGATCATATACACCAGTTCTATTACATATCTACAAATCATATTTGAATGATGAAATTGATGATGGCTTTTGGTTGAGGTACATGTTGAGTACATGGTTGAGACAAGTAGTTGATGAGTTGGCACATACATGAGGTGTATAGTTGATGATGTTGGTACATATTGATGAGTCATAGTTGATGAGTAGTTGAAACATGATTGGTAGATACTTGGTACATGGTTGTATGCACTTTTTTACGGTACAGGTTGATTACAGGTTGTTTGGTATAGGTTGATGCATGGTTGATGCACTTGTTTATGGTACAGGTTGATTACAGGTTGAGGTACAGTTTGAGGTACAAGTTGATGCATGGTTGATGCATGGTTCAGATTTATTGGTACAGGTTTAC
>ML820323.1:77291-90166 GCA_009831015.1 Picea engelmannii
ACCATTTCGGAAGCTACCCAAACTATCGATACTCCCACAGTATAAAAAACTACTCAATCTGTCGATACTACCATAGTAACAATAGTTACTCAAGTTGAGTTGGTGTTTCATACAATAGCTACTTAAACCGATCCTATCTTTCACACCTCTACAGTACCAAAAACCACTCAAATTGCGCCTATTTTTCACACTTCCACAGTAACATCATCTACACAATCTAAGACAATGACATATACAACTGAAGCTCAGGTATTTTTGTTGAAATCCGAGATACAGAAGTGGAAAAAATTGTAGCTCAGTTTTGGACAGGAGCTATCACTTTTTCAGTGCACTTAAGGACATTGAAAGACATAAGGGAGCAGGCTTCTAGAGTCGTTCATGACTATGAGGAAAAGTTGGAAGAAGAGAAAAACAATGGAAAGAAACATAAGGAAATATTAAAAATATGGAGGCAAAGATACAAAGGTTAAGAGATGACAAGCAGGAGATGTATGATATCACCCAATAGGTAGTAACATGTCACTCCCCTTCTCTCAACTATGCATTGTTCCTTCATAAACAATATTTATTTTTCTGTCTGGAATGTATTTACCAGGAGATGGTTTATAATATTAAAGACCCCATACAGTTTCTTAGGACTTTGAGAATTCATGAAATCCTCACAAAACATCTCATGTGTGAACTGTACATGCACAACTACCTGCTAAGAGATGATAAAAAATTCAATCAAGTTCCTTATGTGGGAGATGTCCAATTGAGGGCCTTTCTTTCCTACACAATTAACCAGGTGAAGTGGAAGAAGGCACTTGATTATTTTGAGGAAAATTAGGTACACAGACCCCTTCAGGTTAGAATGGAGAACTTTCAAGTTGCAGAAATCATCAACAAACATAACTATTTTAGATGAATTCCCAATTGGCCACAGAATATGGAAACTACACATCAATTGTATGTTGAGATTTGCATAAAATAGTTGACCTATTGCAAGGAAGAGGAACTTGGAAAATGTGACTAGAGATGGGCCTTATCACCACATGTTGTTAAGGAACGAGAAGCATTTGGGGCTCCCAATTTTCGCAGATCCATGGAAAGAATATCCAGGTATATAGCATGTATGAGGTTTTGTGGGGTTCGATGGCTAGTCTTGATATTTTCATTCCCCATCATTTGGATGCCACTTGATCAATATCAACCTTATTACAAGGTATAGGGAGAATGGTGGAAGGATATAATATTGACTATGAGATATAAGTTTCCAGGGATAGATATGGCTAAGGCATATGAAATAGCAGAACTTAATTCCCAACATCAAGGTTCCAACCCAGATTTGCGAAAGAGATAGCCTACATGGTGGAAACCCCCTACCTCAGCAAGGTCCGTGACCTACCAGTTTCTAGATCGTTCTCCTTCCTGAGCCGAAATAGCTCTTTGCGAACCTTCTCAAACCCTTTGAATGAATCCATAGATCCTCTTTATTGAAAACCCATCCTGTGCAAACTTAAGCACTAAGAACGAGCTTTCCCATCCATATGATCATCGTCGTCATCACAGGCCTTAATCATGCTCTAATATATGAGTCACCCATGACTCTCTATCTCCCGGTATCCAAAAGTAAGATTCCCGACAAGGGGTCTACCACTTGCTAGCATCTCCCCTATCCTTCTCTATATGACCTTGTCCTATGAACTAGGGCCAATCCTATGGGAACGTCTCATTTCGTGATATCGCGGATCCCGATACAAAGCACCTCGTTCTTTTGAATATTGAAAACCTGAAAAGAGCTAATGGTCTTTGGCTCCGTCTTTTACTTCGTCCACGTGACCCTTTCCTATGACTACGCGCTAACACCAAAAGGTGTTACCGAGTTTCATCTCTTGGCTTTTTTGGTTATAAGGAAATCCTTGTTCTTCCAATCCCCGAAACCCAAAATATGAAATCTCCCACCCCGATCAACAGTCTTCCTCCTTTTTTATTTGATGACTCCTATTCTCTCGTCAACCAACGATCTATATTAAATCTTGTTTTTTCTAGATTTCAGGATTCTTGTGGAGTCTTCACCTCCCAACTCCTAGTGATCAAAATCCTGGTGGATTCTCGATCTCTACCACATATCCTCCACAATGGATGGTCCTAATTCTTTCGAGACTTCCCTTTCGATAAATTGGGGGAGTCTTCACTCTCGAACTCCTAGTGAACAAATCCCCGAGATGTGGATCTCTTCACACGCATCCTTTGAGATGGACGGTCTCGATGCTTTCAGGACTTTGATGATTCCTCTCTCTTTTGTTATTACGAGGGTTAAACCTCACTCACCTTCTCCCATATCTAATGGATATTGTTCCTCGGTGCTCGATCTGACAGTTCATATTTGATCCCTTGCGTGCTCTTCTCCTGTTGTCTGGACGTAGGCTCCAACAGTCTAGATCTCCTCCTTCGTAATTGATCTAACGGTTGTCGACACTCCTCCTCCTGAGCTTTGAGAACTTCATGGTCCCACTGTTATCCTTTGTGTGACTCTTCTTGATTCGAAGACTATCATCTATTTGACACTTTGTCCTGAAGGCTCTCCATCGTCCATTTAGATCTCTTCTCCTTCACTCTATTTCTATGTGTCTGGACGTAGATTCAATGATCCAGATCTTCAACCTGCAACTGATCTAACACCAGCTGTGATCCTCCTCCTTAGCTTTACCTCCTTCCTTTATGTTTCTCTGTGCACTAAGGCATTGTTCCTCCTAAGCTTCAGGACTTAGATTAATTCCTCTCTCGGCGCCCACTCCTACGCTCGACCTCCTGAGCTTCGGACTTGAAACAAATTCTTCCTATGCTCACTCCTTGTGCTTAACAAGCCTTCAGACGGTTTTCTATAAACACTTCACTCAAGTTTTGGCCTAGTACACTCCTTACACAGGTCTTTGTCCTCCTTGAGCTTCAACTGCTCGGACCTCAATGGTCTCTGCCCCTTTCTCTCCTTGAAGAGATGGAAGTTCCCTCTTCTACAACTTCCTGCTCAAGCACACCTTGCTGAGCTTACAGGTTGTTCATTAACCCTATGAGTGTCTTCTCTTGACACTGCCCTTATCTTAGAAATCAAAAGATATTTCTCTCTCATGCACTCTATGCACTCACTTGATTCCCTCCTAGTAGAGATTCTACAAAACCTTCAATGATTCTTTCTTATCTCTCTCTCTCTGTGCCCTCCTCTGCACAGTCTCACCTCCAATTTGTTCAGTAACCTTGAGGCTTCTCCCTTGAGGATATGATTTATCTGGCATTCCCTCCTCGCACATCTCTTTCCGAATTTTGTAGAACTCAGAAGTGCACTCTTGCACTGTCTTACCGAGCCCTCAATACTCTTTCATGCAACCCCTTGCATGAAGCCACAAAGAACCACACTGAAATCAACAACCTCACAAATAGGTAGGAAAATATATCTATCCCTGTAGATGGAAACTAATATACATCTACAACATATGAAATGAAGACACACAGAAAACATTCAATTGTGTAAACACACAAAGACTCATGTGTAGGAAAAATTGATCTTTGTATTAATCTGAATGCTTGTTACAATCTGGGTAAGCTCAGACTGCTACGGATTCTCGGCTTCCTCTCCTTTATTTTCTATCTCCTCTCTTTTGTTCTCACTAATTGAAATCAGATCCAAAGATATTTTTTCATAGAGGGACTCCTCGAGCTCTTCCCTCCAAGATACCTACTCTCATTGATTACATTGAATTATAATAAATGGTTTTCTAGTCTGAATCGGATCTAGATCTCAGCTTACTATCAGCCATTAAAGGAGAATATAATACTACATGCTCAAAGGCATGGCTTTGGCTCTACTAGTCTTACAATAATTAAATTCAAATTCAAATTTTGGAAAAATGAGAGGGCTATTCCTCCCTCCTTCATTGAATGCGCACTGTAATGTGTTGGATGGCTGGCACATGCTAACACGAAGCTATGCTCCTGCATCATACTCCACTGCTGTGAAAAATTCATGAGCTTCTGCTCATGATCTTCCCAACATATTTTTTGAAATCCACCTGGATCCCAAATAGTTCTCTGAAGTTATCCATCTGCTCCATTTCCTTGGTATTGTTGTTGTTGCCCTACTTCTCTTGCAGGTATTCCTTTTCTCAACTTCTCTCTACTCACATATTTTGTTGTTGACCTCAACATCAACTTTATGATTTATTCAATTACTTCATCCAGCTTCTCAACTAGATGGTTCTTCCTTTGCAGCCTCCTCGACTGCACTTCTTCCCTGCTAATGGGGAGATCATCCTGATCCCCCAGTCTATCTCTTTCATCTCTTGTGGCCTCATCTTTCCAAAATTCTACAAAATTCAATTCTGCAGTCTCCTCATCAAGTTTCTTCTTGGATTCTTCTTGTGACAACTTTGCTACTGTCGGTTCCCCTTGCGCTGGTTCAACTCCAGCCTCCTCCAGCTGCTCCTTGGACTAGTATCCTTCCTGTGTCTCCAACCTGATCTATTGGATGTTCATGCTCTACACTGTCACCCTTTTCTCCAGGGCTTCAAATTCTTCACACAGACCAACAAAATCTATGTTGTCTACTTCCTCTCCTGTTGCAAGCTCCAATGTTGCAGTCATCTCTTTTCCAGCTTCCCAACTGAAAATTTTGAGCCATTTTTCTAAATTCTCATCTCCTTCTACTGGGGAAAACGTCAGTTTCTGCTCAATCTTCTCCTCTTCCTCCATGTTAGTGACTTTCGACTATCCCTTTTCACGAGTTTCATCTGCAACACATGTGCTAACCTCCACTGGGCTACCTGGTAGGAATACCTCAATTCCTCCAATAATCATAATGCATCTTTGATCCTTCTCTATTAGCTCTCCTTGTTGATATGAACTTACCCCTGAGCTCATCTTCTCTCCCTTACCCTCCTGGAAAATTGGGATTTCTTCTATGCCCTCCTGGTAGTCTATGAGATCCTCCAATGATCTCATATCATTGCCCACCTGGAAAATTGGAAGTTCCTCATTGCCCACTTGGTAGTTTCTGATATCATCTAGTGATCTCTTCTCCTCTTCATCACTGATAATTCTCCCAGATTTTGGCTCCAATATGTGAACCACTTCCTCTGTGTCTCTAAGGCCCTCAACACACTGCAACCATATTCTCAATAGATGTCACTGTTCTCTGGCCAACAAATTATGAATCGGCCATTTCACCTTCCTCTTCATGGACCACTCATATAACTAATGTGCTTTCTCATTCTTTTTCATTTGAAATTCAAGTTGCTCCATTCTCACCCTCACCTCAACGATTTCTTTGTCCATCTCAGATTTTCCCTTCTGTTGGCAGTCTCTATCTTGACCATGCTTACGGCCTTCAGTATCCATCCTTGCCTCAAGAACGCAACTAGTTCTTCTGGATCAACTCACCTGGCTGTCGAATGTGTGTTGCCTACATGAAAACAAATCTGGATGCACAAAGCATCAACACTATGTCTTCCTCTTCTCTTTCGCCTGAAATATATAGACAAAAAATCTTTCTCTAATACCACTTGATGGTGTGTATTAGAGTATATTCTTTCTGACTTCACCTCCCTCTGCCTACAACCTATAGACAGAAAGTGGCTCTGCTACCACCTGATGCGGACCCCCTACCGCAGCAGGGTGCGTGACATCTTGGTCTCTAGATCATTCTCCTTCCTGAGCCGAAATAGTTCTTTGGGCTCTTGCTCAAACCCTTTGAATGAATCCACAGGTCCTCTTTATTGAAAATCCACCATATACAAACTTAATAACTAAGAACGAGATTTCCCCTCCATGTGATCGTTGCTGTGATCACATGCCTTAATCAGGTTGTGGTGTATGAGTCTCCCTTCACTCTCTATCTTCCAGTATCCAAAATTTTGATTCCTGACAAGGTGTCTAACACTTGCTAGTATATGCCCTATCCTTCTCCATATGACCCTGTCCTGTGACCCAGAGCCAATACTTTAGGCACATCATGCTTTGTGATACTGGAAATCCCGATAGCAAGAACCTTGTTCCTCTGAATCTTGAAAACCTAAAAAGAGCTAACAATCTTTGGCTCCTTGTTTGCCTTCATCTACGTGACTCTTTCCTATCACCACTCGTTAACACCAAAAGGTGTTACCAGGTTTCGTCTTTCGGATTTTCCAGTTATAATGAAATCCCTATTCCTCCAATCCCTGAAACCTGAAATCTCCCTCCCTGGTCAACGGTATTCCTCCTTTGTGATCTAACGACTCCTATTCTTCCATCGACCAACGATATAGATTAAATCCTGTCTTTCTAGATTTCGAGATTCTTGTAGAGTCTCCACCTCCCAAATCCTAGTGGATTTCAGATCTTTGCCACGTGTCCTCCACAATGAACGGTCCTGATTCTTTCGGGACTTCCCTTTCGAGAAATTGGGGGAGTCTTCACTCTCTAACTCCCGGTGAACAAATCCCTAAAATGTGGATCTCTTGACACACGTCCTCCGAGATGGACGGTCCCAATGCTTTCAAAACTTTGATGAGTCCTCTCTCTTCTGTTGTTACAAGGGTTAAACCTTACACACCTTCTCTCGGATATGACGACTATCGGTCCTTGGTTCTTAATTTAGCGGTTCAGATATGATCCCTTTCACGCTCTTCTCATGATGTCTGGATGTAGGCTCCAATGGTCCATATCTTCTCCTCTGCAACTGATCTAAATCTTGTTGATGGTCCTCCTCCTGAGACTTGAGAACTTCATGGTCCCACTATTATCCTTTGTGTGACTCTGCTTGATTTGACGGCTACCGGCTATTCGACACTTCCTCCCGAAGGCTCTCCTCCTTTTGTTTAGATCTCTTATCCTTCGCACTATTTCTATGTGTTTGGACGTAGATTCAATGATCCAGATCTTTAGCCTTCAACTGATCTAACAGAAGTTGTGCTCCTCTTGCTCAGCTTTCGCTCCTTCCTTTCTATTGCTCTATGCACTGAGGCACTATTCCTCCTGAGCTTTGGGACTTAGAGTAAGTCCTCTCTCGATGCCCACTCCTACGCTCTACCTCCTAATATTCATACTTGAAACAAATTCTTCATGCACTCACTCCTTATGCTTGATGAGCCTTTAGACGGTTGTCTATCAACGCTTCACTCTAGTGCTACCCTAGTGCACTCCTTACACAATTATTTATCATCCTTGAGCTTCAACTGCTCGGACCTCAATGGTCTCTGCCCCTTTCTCTCCTTGAAGGGATGGAAGTTCCCTCTTCTGCAACTTCCTTCTCAAGCACGCCTTGTTGAGCCTACAGGGTGTTCAGTAACCCTATGAGTGTTTTCCCTTGACACTTCCCTTATCTCAGAACTCGAAAGAGATTTCTCTCCCATCACTCTATGCACTCTCTCGATTCCCTCCTGGAAGAGCTTCTACAGAACCTTTAGTGATTCTATCTTATATATCTCTCTCTTTGTGCCCTCCTCTGCACAGTCTCTCCTCCAAGGTGTTCAACAACCTTGAGGCTTCTCCCTTGAGCCTATGATTCCTCTGGTGCACCCTCCTGGCACATCTCTTTCTGAATTCCACAGAACTCAAAAGTGCACTCTTGTACTAGCTTACAGATCCCTCAATACTCTGTCATGCAACCCCTTGCATGAAGCCACAAAGAACTAGACTGAAATCAACAACCTCACAAACATGCAGGAAAATCTATCTATCCCTACAGATGGAAACTAACATACATCTACAACATATGAAATGAACACACAACATAAAACATTCAGGTGCATAAACACACAAAGAGTCATGTGCAGGAAAAACTGCTCTTTGTATTAATATGAATGCTTGTTACAATCTAGGTAAGCTCAGACTGCTACAAAGTCTCGGCTTCCTCTCCTTTATTTTCTATCTCCTCTCTTCTATTTCCACTAATTGAAATCAGATCCAAATATATTTTTACAAAGAGGGGCTCCTCAAGCTCTTCCCTCCAAGCTATCTACTCCCATTAATTACATTGAATTACAATCAATGGTTGTCTAGTCCGAATCATATCTAGATCTCAACCTGTTGTCAACCATTAAAGGAGAATCTAACTACTACATGCTCAAAGGCATGGCTTTGTCTCTACCAGTCTTACAATCATTTAATTCAAATTCAAATTTTGGAAAAAATAGACGGTTGTGCCTCCGTCCTTCATTGAACGCGCGTTGAAACATGTCGGTTGGATGGCGCATGCTGACGTAAAGAGTTGCTCCTTCATTACTGCATGAGGACGTACACGTGACTAAAGTTTGGGGGAGATGTTGGTGCATGAAATTTCTTGTTTTCTACCACCTTTCCCTATCCTTATTTACCTCCATTTCTATATTCCTTAAGATATTATGTGTAAACGCAAGGGTAATAATGCACCTTTATTATGTCATTGTGTGTATTAGTTCAAAAACATTAGATATTGGTTGGGGGTTTACTAAAGCGAATCACTAATCTATGAAATCTCACAAGAACAGAGAAAACGCAGTATGGAAAGATGATGCAGTCAAGGATGCAACATAGTCCATGGGTTGAAGGTGCAAAAGAGGACTTGTTCCATGGTCCAACATTAGTTTATGTTAATCGGTTCATCCTTTGTGTAGTTTTAGGAAGCATTGTTACCCTAATATTAGGATGCTCTATGCTCCACGAATTGTATAAAAGGTCGAACAAAGATAGAGAAGGATTAGCCAGTGAGTCAACTAGATAAGAGTTGTCCTGTATCAAGACTGCAATCTATGTAATCCTGTTTTATTTAATGAAAGTCATGTTTCTTCCTAGTTTATGAGTTTTCATGGTAGTTAGTTCACCGCAACCCTGATTGGGGTGTTGGGCCCGCTCTTCTAGTCAGGTGTTGTCGGCCTACGATATAGTTTTGTTGTCATTTTATGTGGAATCTGTTAGATCTTTGTGTTCTGCTTCATTTACAGTTTTCCTGCTTTATTTGAATGTTACAATTATTTATGTTTCAGCACCAATTATCTAATTTTTGTTATTTATTTTACTGCAATGATTGTATTGTTGGATTACTGAGAGGGGGGGTGAATCAGTAATAGCGTAATTATAATCTTTTTTCTTCAAATTTTATATCAATGTAGAATTATTATCCAATAATGAGTAGTAAGAAATAAACAATCACACACATACACAGTACACCAATGTTTTACGTGGAAACCCAAATCAGGAGAAAACTATGGAATTATTTTTCTTATATGTCTTGAAGAATTACATTCATTGGAAGAACTAACTTCACTAGTTTTCCAACTGCAATTGGAAGTAGCTCCAACCCCCCTAGTTGCTCAGGCTACAACCTGAGGGAAGCTCCAACTCCTCAATTCTCTGGATACAACTAGAAGGAGGCTACAACCCCCTATGTTCTCCAGCTACAACTGGAAGGTGTCTACAACCACCTTCCCTTGCCTCGTCCTTCCACCCTAAAGTAGAAGTAGAATGATGGAACCATTGTCACACTATCACTGTGAGATATACCACTATAAACCTGTACCAATACATATGAACCATTCATCAGCCATGCATCAACCTGTACATCAACCTATAATCAACCTGTACCATAAACAAGTGCATCAACCATGCACCAACCTGTACCAAACAACCTGTAATCAACCTGCACCATAAACAAGTGTATCCAACCATGTACCAAGAATGTACCAATCATGTGTCAACTACTCATCAACTGTGACTCATAAATATGTACCAACATCATCAACTATACACCTCATGTATGTGCCAACTCATTAACTACTTGTCTCAACCATGTACTCATCATGTACCTCAACCAAAAACCATCATCAATTTTATCATCCAAATGTGATTTGTAGCTTTGTAATAGACCTAGTGTATATGATCACATTCCTGCAAACATTCCTTAACTTTAACAAGAAGAGACTATCATTTTCATCAAACTTTTCTTTAGTCTCACATGCCTAGTTTTGGATTAGTCAACAACCCTAACTTGAAGTAATCATAACTTTGAAAATGTAATGTATAAAGATATGAAACTGATACACAATGTTCGTCAATGTGTTTTATGAAATTCCTCTAGGTATCACTACTTTGAATCTCTCAGAAAAGGAGTTATAGAAAAAATGGCATACCTTACTGAATTCTGGCTTATTCTAGTGAGCGACCTTGTAGAGCATGCCCCGCATGAAATATTCATTGAATTGATATAAAACTATTACACATAATACTAAAGATGGTAAACTAGCCAACACATTTGGCCTCACTAAATTTGTATCTTTTATGAATAATTTGTGACTTTTTTACCCAAAAGACCTGTTTTTGACTAGTTTCAGGACTAGCCACAAACCTTGTTTTCCACAGAGTGTAACTCCCAAAATAAAACAACCCACAAGATGAATTTTTACCACAGATGCTTGGGTATTTTTTCTCAATGGAATATCAATTTCATGGTATGAATCATTATAGAAAAGAATTTATAGCGAAAATGGTGAGATGGCCTGTAAATAACATACCTTAGAAAGCACCATCAAAAGAATTTATCCTTCCTTGCATTTCGACCTTCTTTTCTTCACCTTCCCTCACAAATTCAGATTAGATATCCTTGTTTACCCGAGACACCTATAGATATTCAATATGATCAAGTGTGATTAAAATGAGAGAGCATTGCCTCTTATTTATAATCTCCAAGTAGTTTCCTTAAAAACATCTTCTAGGTCACTTGGCCCACTTTCCTTATTTTAGGGTTAACCCACTTCTAATTTCTCCATTAAATTTATTATTGAAATAATTTATTTTGTATTCACTTTCAATTATAATAAAATCATCACTTCACTATATTATTTACCTTTTAAAATCTCTTAAACCACTTTGACTACTTTGACCTTTTTGGGCTTTTAGATGACATATGAGGGTCCTCCAACTTTGTAAGGACATAAATCTCAAACCGTGATGAGTTATGTGACATTCAACATACCACTAGAAATTGAATGACATGTACTATCCTTATAGAATAGTATTAACTTCAAATATATAAAAAAGCATACCGTTATCCATCAAACAAAATTGGGTCCATTACCCAAACTTGGATTCTCCAACTTCACATGGTCATAACTCTCTAACCGTGAGGAGTTATGTGACGTTCTACATACCACCGAAAATGGCATGACAAGAAGTATCCATATATTATATTTTATGTGACAAATTCACTGTCCTTCATTTCATTATTCCACAATTAATGATGGGTTCTCTTACTCCGCAAAGTATCTTCCCGCAAGGGATTTCACCATTAGGGGACCACTTTGGAGTTCATCCATATTTACTTCTTATCAACCATGAAAAAACAATAATGAGTCATATTTACATCAAACAATATTGCGTCCATTAAGAAAACTTTGTTCTACAGGGATTTCTTCAAAGGTTGACATCAATGAAAACCAACCTTGATCAACAATATCCCCCTTTCGCATTGATGGAAACACTCTGAATATCACTTGTATTATCACAATATATTGGAATGGGCTCATCATACTCAACCTGTGTATCTGTCAAAGTTTGTTTCATCTAAAGAACCTATGTACAACATGTTGTTGTTGCAATATACTCTTCCTCAGTTGTATATAGAGATATTGGTGATTGTTTCTTGCTTAGCCATGATACCAAACACTCACCTAAGTAGAACGCCGCTCCCCTGGTGCTTCGTGGGTCATCAATACAACCTACCCAATCTGCATCTATGTAGTCAATAAGTAATAGATCTTTTCCTTTTTGATACCATAATCCAAACTCTTATGTTCCTTTGAGATATCTAAAGATCATCTTTACTGCTAATACATGTGAATCCTTTAGTGTTTCTTGAAATCATGCCACCTGTCCAACTACCTGCTTTACATCTGATCTGGATGTTTTCACATATAGTAGGCTGCAAATCATTGACCTATATTTTTTTTGATCTGTAGACTTTGAATCATCATCTTTTCTCAACTTACAACTAATTTTCATGGGAGTGATAACTGGTTTGCAATATTTCATTCTGAACCTCTTTAGCGTTTCTCTGATATACTTGGTTTGAGAAATAAAAATTTCTTGGTTGTATCTGAAGTTCCAGAAAGAAGGATAGTTATGCAAGTAACGACATTTCAAATTCATTATGCATGTCTTTTGCAAATTTATGTCTTAACCTATCATCATCACTACCAAAAATAATATCATCAACATAAACTTCAATTAATAAAATATTACCTTGACTTATCTTGATGTAGAGGTTGTTGTCTTCACTTCCTTTTGTGAACCCTGCCTACTGCAGATACTTATCCAGTCTGGAGTACCATGTTCTAGGAGCCTATTTTAGACCATACAATACCTTCTTTAATTTACACACATAGTCTGTGTTCTCTGACAACTGAAATCCTTCTGGTTGTTCAATGTAGACTTCTTCTTCAAGTTGCCCATTTAGAAAAGATTATTTTAAATCCATATGATATACTTTAACATTTTTCAAGCATGCATAAGCTAAAAGAAAACAGATTGTTTCCATTCTGTCAACTGGGGAAATGTCTCTTCAAAGTCGATTCCTTCAATTTATGCATATCCTTTACATACCAATCTAGATTTGTTCCTTGTAACCTATCCATCCTCATTCAATTTATTGTTGAAAACCCATTTTGTGCCGATCACATTCTTATTCTTTGGTCTTGGAATCAATTCCTAAGTTTCATTTTTCTTTATTTGATCCAATTCTTCATCCATGGCCTTATTCCAAAACTCATCATTTATGGCTTCCTCAAAACAATTTGGTTCAATTGTATATAAGAGTGCTAGGTGTGTTTGTTCTGGTGAACGGATTTTTCTTCTAGTCTCAACTCCTGCATCTCTGTTTCCAATAATCTGAT
>ML820324.1:5259-25476 GCA_009831015.1 Picea engelmannii
TTTGTGCGCAAGTTTGGAGGAGAGCTATTGTTGCAGCTACTGCAGCTAGCAGATTTCGGTTTTGGCTTGGACTATCTCTTGGTTATGGTTTGGACTATCTGATCAGCTCTTATTTGGTGCGTTATCCTTGGGGAAAGGTGCGCTACCCTTTGTTTGGCTATCTAGCCTAGGGTTTGCTTCCGGAATGATTCTCTTTCAAGGTTAAGGTGCTCGGAGGGTGGCTTCGGCCTATGGTTGGGTGACAATAGTGATATTGTTGATGGTAAAACGAGCACATCCATTATATTTTAACACCACGTTCCTTTGTATGTGTTGGATCTGAGATCCCTTCTCCTGCAATCACACTCAAAATAGTGATATAGTTTAAATATATATGAGTACATACCTTCGACAGCATTGGCAAGCAGTGGCACCATCTAACAGCGACAGCAGGAAATGATGAACCTTAAAACTTCAAAGGTGCTCCAACTTGTAATCTTAAGGTAGTTGGAGATGCGCCAAAGATTAGTCCCAAAACTTCACAGAAACTTTCACTGCAACTAGCACGAAGGAACCGGCACTGCAAACCTAGGGTTTTATGAGGAAACCATAATTTCTCAACTTCAAAAATTTGCAGATCTGATCCAGGGAAGAGATGGGCCTTGCATAGGCGACCTTCTTAGTGGGTTCAATAAGTGTTCAACGAGCTTGATAATGGGGGAAACCGAAGATCTTCCTTCCAACAGTTAGACTGTTACGAAGGAAACCAACTCTAATACCATGTTAAAATTTTGGTATGCGTGTTTAACCATAGACAATGTCACATCATTATCACCCAAACATAGGCACAAGGTCACCCCCAAGCATCCTAACCTTTACTTGGAATAATTATGGCAAGCCTACTCCAGAACCAACAGATAAACCTCAATTGTTAACTACAGCAACAACTCAAGACAAGTAGAGCATTCCTTCTCCAAGGGTAGCGCACAAGAGAGAGAGTCTCCATATCCACAGAACAAGTACCATACACAACTGCAGTTGCACTACTCTCTCAAACTTGCTCCATAAGAATATCACCAAGAGTTTCACCAAGAATCGCCAAGAGAATCACCAAGATAGTGTTATAGAGAGACCAAGACCCAAGAGATGACCATACGCCCTTATTCCTCCTTACAGATGCAGCTGCAACTGCAACTGTAGCTCTTCACAAGACTTGCGCACTTTTCTGGCTCTCCAAATGAGCTAAAACATCTTGTATTTATATTAATCCGTCCAGGGACTTTTTTGGCTTGGCCCACTCCATAACCAACAGATAAACCCTAGTTGATAATTGCAGCAACAACTCAAGACAAGTAGAGTGTTCCTTCTCCAAGGGTAGCGCACAAGAGAGAGAGTCTTCATATCCACAGAACAAGTATCATACACAACTGCAGTTGCACTACTCTCTCAGACTTGCGCCATAAGAATATCACCAAGAGTATCACCAAGAGTTTCACCAAGAATCACCAAGGGAATCACCAAGAGAATCACCAAAAGAATCACCAAGATAGTGTTATAGAGAGACCAAGACCCAAGAGATGACCATACGCCCTTATTCCTCCTTGCAGCTGCAACTGCAACTGTCCACAAGACTTGCGCACTTTTCTGGCTCTCCAAATGAGCTAAAACGTCCTGTATTTATATTAATCTGTCCAATGACTTTTATGGCTGGGCCGACCTGACTTTCTGGTAATTATATTTTCTATTTATCTTTTTCCTGTGGAGTCAACTTCTATTTCTGGAAGATAATAATCTAATATTATTATTCTACTAGGCTGACTTGTCTTCTAGGGTTTCCACACATCTGTTTAATGGTTCGCTTGCTTCCGGAATATTCTATTCTAAGTCAAAGGTTACACGTGGAGGTTAATACCTCTCGTAGCTACCAAAACATCAAAAAGATTTAGCTCGCATGTATAAAAGAAGCTCTGGAGATTTTGTTGAAAATTTGTTCAGTACAAAGTTGATAAATCTTTGGAGTTGTCAGGATCTAATAATTTGCAATTGTTTAAAGCAATGGCCAAATTCTAATCGAATGACTTGTATTCGTGGGATTGGAAATGAGCTTGAAAATAATGTTGTTGACCATGTTATTTCAAATATCCCCTTGTGCAACCAAATGTTAAATTTCCATCAACCCAGCACCCGGCAATTTATTTCCTAGCAAATGTCTTGTTGTAATAAACTTATTAAGCAGATTTAGTGAATAAAAAACATAGTTGAGTTTTAACGATTTACACAAATAAATCAGCGAAAGCAAAACAGAAAACCAAACACATTTTCACACACAATTTATGGGTAAATACCCATGAAAAAACCCTCAAGGGAAAACCAGTACTGTGATGATTTTATAATTATAAAATTTGGGCTCTCGTCCTGGGATAATGGCCCACTTGAGGAAAAATACAAAACAGCAAGAGTAGCCTATCACACCTCAAGATTTGTCCTTCGATCTTATTGGCCACTACTCATTTGTTGCCCCTTGTTCCCTTCCTCGGACCCTGCCCCTGCACACTTGAATGAAAGTCCTTCTCCACCCAATATAATGAGATCTCACTATCTCACTCTGTGTGTCTCCCCCTCTCACCTTAGCTACCTTTTATAATGTTGAGTTTACCCGAAATCCAAAACCCTAGATCTCCAAAGTGATCAATGGTTGAGATTAGATCTCACCAACACTTTATATCAATGGCTAGGATTTAATTTAATTCACTAATGCCAAATACTTAGGCATTTAATTAAATTAAACTCAATTAATTATAAAAAAGCATTCACTTTAATAATTGTTTTATTAAAGTGAATTTCCTAAGTCTTGAAGGGTATTAACGACGACTTCCACATGTTAGACACAAAACAGATGTAGAAGTACATGACCAATGCTACAAACATCAACACTCCCTCTTAGCAAGGAAGGTACTTCTCGAATAGCCACCTGGAATTGGTTCTCCCTCCGACCCTCACACAATGTCGCACATATCGTCGTGTACTAACTTCTAAGGCATCATGTTGCTCATGTTGCACTATTTCCTCCTCTATGACGTAACATATCAGTGCCTCGGAGTTTGGAAACTTCGTCAAAGGCCTGCTCTCCCTCAATGCGCTCCTAGGAGCCTCAACTTGGTCCTGAGCATCCATCAATGTCATCTCATACCAATTGGGTCTCTTCCCATCTGAAATTTAACTCCTCGCATTGGAATTCTGTGAACTATGCTCACCCTTCGGAGCCTTCTACTCCTCGTCCTTTGTCACTGACATTGATCCACGATCCAAGACCCCCTTGGATCCACCTATATGTTTGTCGTGCAACCTGTATACCTTTCCCTCTCTGACACCAATGCTCATTGTTGTGTCAGGGCTAGCTCCCTCTAAATGTACGAGTACTTGTTCATTTTATAACAAGATTGCAAACCCCTTGTCCTCCAGGGCTGAAACGAAGCAAATTCATCTTCAGCTTTGGGGCATACAACACATCTTCCACCTCCAGAGAACCTCTTGACTCCAACTGGAACCTGACTGTCCCAACTCCCTCTATACCACACTTGGCATTAGTGCCAAGATTCGCATGCAAATCTGAGTCCTTCTTTGACCAAATGGTGAACAACTCGTGTGTCCCCATCATGTGATGGGATGCCCACTATCCACGAACCATGCATTACTGGAAATTGTGCCAGAAAGACAAGACTAACAAAAAATCCTTCTCGAACTTCTCAGCAAACTCCTTGACTTGAGTTTCTGCAAATGTTGCTACCTGTTGAGACTTACCCTTCCCTTTCTTTCGTTCAGGACATTCATGACACTATGAATCATAGTGGCTACTCTTGTGGCACGCGAGGCATTTCACTTTTTGTTCAGATCCTTCTTCTTTCCATCCTGTGGAGTTGAATCTCCACATGTATCCCCCTTGCTCCTCCTTGCCTGACTAGCAAGAGCCAGATTCTCATTATCACCAACCTGTTGGCCTGCTAGAGATTCCTCCTGAATCTCCTCTTGGATGAAATCATCCCATAGCATGTCAAACTTGGGAAGTTTCTCTCGTGCCACGATGCCCTTGATGAATGGGACCCATGGCTTAGAGAAACCATTCAAGACCATCCTCACCAACTCTTCATGTGTCAAGACTTCCCCAACAACTACCAACTAATCACATACCTAAGTGATCTTGGTGAGATAACTGGTCATTGTATCCGATCTAGTCATCTTGGTGTCTCTAAGCTTTTCCCTCAACGCCATCTTCCTATTTGCATTACTGCTATCGAAAATATTCACCAGAGCTGCAAACATCTCCCTAGATGACTTCTTAGATAGGTGAGGAATCAAATGATCCTTCACCGCATCTAAAATTATCCTCCTGGATTTCACCTCCTTCAACTCATGGGCGGCCAAGTCCTTTGGATCCGTTGGTGGGGTCACAATCGTGTTAGCAAAATCTCACAACCCATTCTCCATGAGAATTAATGTGACCCTTAACTTCCAAGGCACGAAGTTCGATGCACCCTTCGGCCTGTCCTCAAACCTCAAACTGAGTGTAACCATCTCCAAATTAGAACTTTAACAAGAAATACAAACTGTTGAAAAATGTCCCTTGTCCTTTAGGCATGGTAAACTAAAGAATTTTGTGCTTAATCCTTCAAGTACAAAATTGATATGATCTCCCTTAGCTCTCTAACTCCTTATCTGAAAGTTTGTTGCGTGTTGCCTAGACTCTGTTGCATGTTGCTCGAACCTACTTCTCGCTACCCAGACCTCATGCTTGTTGCCTGGACCTCCTACACGTGCCCTTTACGGTCTTCTCGACTCTCTTGCGACTTCCTGGCGATCTTTGTGGTTGCATGTTGGTTGCTCCCTGTGGCCCATGCCCTGGCAGTTGTTGTGGCAGTGCACTACTATTCCAATCACCCTGCGGCTAGCGCCTCATCTGCAACTCGATCCTCCTCCTGCAGCTCGTGAACCTCCAACATTGACAGTTGCAGTCGCAACCTCGCAGCCCGCCCGCCTTCTCCTCTGCATCTTCTCTCACCCCACCATCGTCGATAATCCCTCAACACACACCCCCTACCTATTGTTTTGCACTCCCTCTACAACGCCTACTCACTCTGTTGCAGCTTCACGTGGTCATACAGTTGTACGGTGGCTATGTGGCCCGTATAGTTGTACGGCTATTGCCTCCCTTTTTTCACCCGCAACCTACAAAAAAAAAAAATTGCTACTGCAAAATTTACAATCTGTGCAACTAGTTTCCTCTTTAGAGATATGGCTCTGATACCATGTTAAATTTTCATCAACCCAACACCTAGCAATTTATTTCCTAGCAAATCACTTCTTGTAATAAACTTATTAAGTAGATTTACTAAATAAAAAACATGGTTGAGTTTTAACGATTTACATAAATAAATCAGCAAAAGCAAAGCGGGAAACCAAACACATTTCACACGTGATTTCTGGGTAAATACCCCAGGAAAAAACCCCAATGGAAAACCAGTAATGTGATGATTTTATTATTATAAAATCTAGGCTCTTATACTAGGATAATGGCCCACCTAAGGAAAAATACAAAACAACGAGACTAGCCTATCACACCTCAAGATCTGTCCTTCGATCTTGCTGGCCACCACTCCTTTATTGTTCCTTGCTCCCTTCTTCAAACCCTACCCCTGCACACTTGGATGAAAGTCCTTTTCCACCCAATACAATGATATCTCACTATCTTACTCTATGTGTGTCTCCTCCTCTCACCTTAGTTGTCTTTTATAATGTCGAGTTTACCTTAAATCCAAAACCCTGGATCTCCAAAGTGATCAATGGCTGAGATTGGATCTCACCAACACTTTATATCAACGGCTAAGATTCAATTTAATTCACTAATGTCAAATACTTAAGCATTTAATTAAATTAAACTCAATTAATTATAAAAAGGCATTCGATTTCATAATTGGTTTATTGAAGTGAGTTTCTTAAGTCTTGAAAGGTATTAATGATGACTTCCACATGTTAGACACAAAACCAATGTGGAAGTACATGTCTGATGCTACAAACATCAACACCAAATTGTTAATTTTATATGTCTAATATGCACGAACCCAATTGTGATCACAAACCCCTAGTTTTTGTTGATTGTAGCTTCATGAGACATTCTCCAAATCGTTCTCCTCTGAACTGAGTTGAGACACCTATGAGATAGCCCATGTGATGGGTGTGTCATACTCCTCTAGACTGAGTTGAGATGATGTGTGGTCTCTTTTCGTGCTCCTCTGGACTGAGTTGAGATGACTTGAGATGGTCTCTTGTCTGACTCCCATGGACTTAGTTGAGTCGACAGGAGATGGCTCTCAAGATGGTACTCCTATGGACTTAGTTGAGTCAATCTGTTGAGAGTGACGTCCATGTGGCTAAGCACAGGTGGACGTGTCCCTAGTGGCTGAGCACTAGAGGATGTGAGAGGTCATTGCTATATTGTCTAAGAGTAAGATTTACTATGTAACCCTAATTGTGTAAAAGGGTACAAGTCGGGGCCCCACCATGAAAAGATAATTAATATTGTGTAATGATTAATTATATCATTGAGTTATAGAAGTCGACCCTATTGTGCCAATAGACACTTCCATTTGATGTGTCTAAAGTCTTGTATTTATATGAAAGATAGATCCCCATTGTGGATCACTCTCACTTGTCATCTCATGATTTCAGACCTACCTGTACGACTGAAGTGTGCATCCTTCTAAGGTGCTAGCTTTCTCAATTATAGGGCACCCTCTTGTGTGCTAGGGTTTGGTGGTGGATGGTGGATCTTCTCTTGGCAATATAAGCAAAGGATTGATGGGTTTTTCCCTTGATTGAGAAGGGTTTTCCTAGGATAAATTCTGGTGTCTTTTGTGCATGGTTATTCTTCTTGTGATCTTGGTTTACTACAGCTAGTGTAGTGTTGCTTCAGTGGTTATGGTTCAAGTAAATGTTAAACAGAAATAAACCACATGTGCATGAGCTAAGCATTAAAATTCAACATGGTATCAGAGCGAGTTCTTGAAGATGACATTTTTCACAGTCAATGAAGCCAGGTCGTGGAGATTGAGGGATGCTAGAACCCTGTCGCTAGTGTAAGGAAAGGGACTAAACCCTTTTCTTAAATTATGTGATGAAGTTTAACACTGGTTGCATGCCTATTAGCATGGGTCGAGCATTGATAAGGTTCTTAAAAGAAACCAACATGAAGACCCTTCTAGGGGTGTCGCAGCTAGAAGGAGTCCTAACTGCAGACCAAAACCGCAAACATAAAACCGAACCCTAAACAAAAATGCAAACCGGCTTTTTTTAGGGATATCTAAGGCATACTCTAAGGTATCTTGGCGACAGTTTTGTGTACAGATCTGAGGAGGATAAGGCCAAGTTTCAGGCATGTGTTGAGTGTTGATTTAAGGTGAATTGATTATCATATCTGAGGTAGTTTTGAAGTAGATATGAGGCGTGTAAAGGGTTGTTTAGTAGCCAAGTTTTTCAGAGCTAGTTTAAGTGTTGTCCAGGCCTGTTGAAGGTGAATTTTTCAGACTTATTGGGTACAGTTCTAGACCAAAATTTTATATCAGTTTTGTGGCAGATCTGAGGCTATGATAGCAAGAGATCTGAGGCAGCTTTGTGACAGGTCTAAGACTAGTTTCAAGTAAACAAAAGATAAGGCCGAATTTTCCAAGGCAATGAGGCATACTTATTGCGAAGTTTGGAGTCATCTTTTGCATAACCAAGCGAAGATTGAGGAGCAGTTAGGCCAAGTTTGAGATCTATCTTGGGTAGAAGTTCCAGGTTTGCTACAGGAAGTATATTAGCAGATTTCTAAATCTGAGTTTGAAGAAATTATTGTTTAAGTAAATTTTTGAAAACTTGTTTCAAGAATTATCATTGGTGTGACTTTTGAGTGTGTGTTATAAGTACACCTTATTCAAGCTCTAGTAGATATCGAGGAGACTAGACTTGCAGTTAGTGATGTGAAAGGTTTCAAGCCCTTGTCACTATGTGAATTCAAGCTCTAGTGGATATCAAGGAGACTAGACTTGCAGCTAGTGATGTGAAAGGTTTCAAGCCCTTGTCACTATGTGAACTCAAGCTCTAGTGGATATCAAAGAGACTAGACTTGTAGCTAGTGATGTGAAAGGTTTCGAGCCCTTGTCACTATGTGAATCAGTGTCCTTTGTGGAAGAAAGTAAAGCATCTTTAGCCACCTCAAAAGAAGTCAAGGAATGCAAGCAAGAACGACGAGGAGTTCTTCTCCTATCTCAGTCTTCTCGGGAAGACCAAAAGCAAGATTGAGCATGATTATAGACTAAGGTAAGTTTTGTACTACTTTCCTTAATTGATTTCATCATTACTCTGTAGAAGCTTGCTTTTGATAATGAAGGGTATTCTCCCCGCTGTGGGAGCCCTCGTGACTTGGACCATTATCCCTGGTACGGGAGTCCAAATTTTCTTGGTTGGTTGTTATCCTAGTACAAGAGGCCATTTTGGTTGTTATCCCTACGGGAGGCCATCTTGGTTATTATCCTAGTACAGGAGGCCAGATTTATTATTTCATTATTGAAGGGCGTTTATCCCTAGTACGGGAGTCCAAATTTTCTTGGTTGGTTGTTATCCTAGTACAAGAGGCCATTTTGATTGTTATCCCTACGGGAGGTCATCTTAGCTATTATCCTTGTACGGAAGGCCAGCAAAGTACTGTAGAGACAGTAGAGGACCTGAGAAGACATGAGATGTCTCCAAGTTAGCAACATCGAAAAAGGAAGATGTTTATCCTTCAGACTTCAGAGGGAGTCAAATTGTTTGAAAAGAAGGAAGAAACAGTACCTTCTCCCCCTTCAGCAGTTCAGAGGGAGACAGTTGTTGATCCAGTTGATCTTGTAGATCCAGCTGATGATTCCCAGAGACATGGCAGTAGGTCGGGAGAGGCCTACATGGGCTCGACAGACTCTGTTGGAGGCAAAGGGACATGCAGCTCCTCGTGATACATTTCGAGAGAGAAAGAGACCACAGATATTTTCGAGCTATATTTCAGTTATGAGCCACATCATTGATATTGAACCTTTTTGTCATCGAGAAGCAGCAAGACAGCAGTTTTGGCAAGATGCCATGACCGAAGAGTATCAGTCCATCATGAAGAATGATGTGTGGGATATTGTTCTGAGACTGGAAGGGAAGTATGTAGTGACTTCCAAGTGGATCTATAAGATCAAGCATGCAGTTGATGGAAGTGTCGAGAAGTACAAAGCGAGATTTGTGGCTAGAGGATTCTCTCAGGTGGAGGGAATAGATTAAGAGGAGACATTTTCTCATGTTGCCTGATACACTTCCATCCGTACGATTATTGCCCTAGCTGCATCCATGGGTTGGAGACTACATCAAATGGATGTAAAGACACCCTTTCTCAATGGTGAGATTGAGGAAGAAGTTTACATTGAGCAGCCAGATGGATTCGTGATACATGAGCAGAAGTTTCATGTGTGCAGGTTGAAGAAAGACCTGTATGGACTAAAGCAGGCACCTCGTGCTTGGTATGAGAAGATTGATGGATACTTGATGAGTTTGGGCTTTAGCAAGAGTGTTGTTGATTCAAGTTTGTAGTGACTTCCAAGTGGATCTAGAAGATCAAGCATACAGCTAATGAAAGTGTCGAGAAGTACAAAGCGAGATTTGTGGCTAGAGGATTCTCTCAGGTGGAGGGAATAGATTAAGAGAAGACATTTTCTCATGTTTCTTGACACACTTCCATCCGTATGATTATTTCCCTAGTTGCATCCATGGGTTGGAGACTACATCAAATGGATGTAAAGACGCCCTTTCTCAATGGTGAGATTGAGGAAAAAGTTTGCATTGAGCAGCCAGATGGATTCATGATACATGAGCAGAAGTCTCATGTGTGCAGGTTGAAGAAAGCCATGTATGGACTAAAGCAGGCACCTCGTGCTTGGTATGAGAAGATTGATGGATACTTGATGAGTTTGAGCTTTAGCAAGAGTGTTGTTGATTCAAACCTATACTACCATATTATTGGTGACGAGTGTTTGATTTTGGTCCTGTACGTTGATGACTTATTCCTCGTCGGTTCAAGAAGTCTTATTGTTGAATGCAAGCGTGCATTGACTTCTAAATTCGAGATGAAGGACCTTGGTATGATGCACTACTACTTGGGACTAGAAGTATGGAAGAGAACTGATGATATTTTCCTGAGTCAAGGAAAATATACAGTCGAGATATTAAAGAAATTCGAGATGACACACTGTAGATTCATGCCTACACCGATGGTGATGAATTTGAAGAAGATGAACGAGGCTTCTTCTAAGTCAAGCAAGATTGATCCACATCTTTACAGAGAATCGATTGGATCATTGATGTATCTGGTTAACACCAGACCTAATATATGTTATGCAGTGAGTGTACTCAGTCAATTTATGAGTCAGTCGATACAGACACACTGGATAGCAGTAAAACATGTGTTGAGATATCTACGAGGCACAGTTGGTCATGGCTTGAGATATGCCTCTAGTGTAGACATGAGATTGCAGGGATATATCGATGCAGATTGGGCACGGAGCGCAGTATATCGAAAGAGCACATCCAGTTGTTGTTTTACCTTGGGATCTGCCATGGTTTCCTGGTGCAGCAGGAAGCAGACTTATGTGGCTTTGAGTACCGCAGAAGCGGAGTACATTGCATTATGTGTGGCAATATGTGAAGCAGTGTGGCTTCGCAAGATCCTTGCATACTTATTTGGCCATGAAATGGATTCCATCGTTATCCATTGTGATAACCAGAGTTGTGTGAAGCTCTCCAAGAATCATGTGTTTCACGATAGATCGAAACACATTGAGATCAAATACCATTATATCAGAGATATGGTGCAAAGGAAAGCAGTACATGTGCAGTACCTTTCTACACACGAGCAAGTTGCAGATGTCTTCACCAAACCACTTGTCAGGACGAAGTTCAAGTACTTCTGTGAGACACTTGGCCTGGTGGAGAATGCCTCCCTAGCTGAGAGGGAGTGTTGTTGATTGCAGCTTCATGAGACATTCTCCAGATCGTTCTCCTCTGGACTGAGTTGAGATGTCTGTGACATAGCCCATGTGATGGGTGTGTCATACTCCTCTCAACTGAGTTGAGATGACGTGTGGCCTCTTGTCGTGCTCCTCTGGACTGAGTTGAGACGACTTAAGATGGTCTCCTTTCTGACACCTATGGACTTAGTTGAGTCGACATGAGATGGCTCTCCAGATGGTACTCATATGGACTTAGTTGAGTCAATATGTTGAGAATGTCTCATGAACCTGCAATCAACAACACGTACTCATATGGACTTAGTTGAGTCAATATGTTGAGAGTGATGTCCTTGTGGCTGAGCATAGGTGGACGTGTCCCTAGTGGTTGAGCACTAGAGGATGTGAGAGATCCTTGTTATATTGTCTAAGAGTAAGATTTACTATGTAACCCTAATTGTGTAAAAGGGTACAAGTCGGCCCCACTATGAAAAGATAATTAATATTGTGGAATGATTAATTATATCATTGAGTTATAGAAGTCAGCCATATTGTGCCAATAGACACTTCCATTTGATGTGTCTAAAGTCTTGTATTTATATGAGAGATAGATCCCCATTGTGGATCACTCTCACTTGTCATCTCATGATTTCATACCTACCTGTACTGCTAAAGTGCGCATCCTTCTAAGGCACTAGCTTTCTCAGTTATAGGGCACCCTCTTGTGTGTTAGGGTTTGGTGGTGGATGGTGGATCTTCTCTTGGTAATATAAGCAAAGGATTGATGGGTTCTTCCCTTGATTGAGAAGGGTTTTCCCAGGAAAAATTCGGGTGTCTTTTGGGCATGGTTATTCTTCTTGTGATCTTGGTTTATTGCAGCTAGTGGAGTGTTGTTGCAGTGGTTATGGTTCAAGTAAATGCTAATCAGAAATAAACCACATGTGCATGAGCTAAGCATTAAAATTCAACAGTTTTAACGCTCGGCATTGCCCTACATAACAAGATTATGGAAGAAAGTTCAAATAAGGCAAAGACAATGATCTTTGACAAAAGCAAAGTCGATATTTTCCTAATGGATTTATAGAATGATTTACATCTCTCAATAAGTAATAAAAATATTGAAGGCTTATATTGTAACTTTACAACAAATCTCTCAACATGTATGAACAAGTACTCTTTCAAAGCTTCTAGTGAAAACAAGAACAATATGACAAATCCCTAGTATGACAAAAACAATAAGATTTGCTAAGAAGACTATCAAGTAAGCCTCTAAAAGTCGTTAAAAGCTATTATTATAGATAATTACAAAGCATTAATTAAACGAAAATAGAGACATTGTATAAATAGAAAGAAGGATAAACTTTTACACCTTTCTAAATTCAAGCCTAGAAAATTCTGGAGGCAAATTCTAACTTGAAAATCTAAATAAAAATAATGCAATTTGTACAATTGATGGTAATTCGTCCCTCAAAAGGTTTTCTAAATCACCTAATATTTCGAGGAACTTTCAAACCCTTATTACAGAGCACAATGTTTTAACTTTGGATGACACTAACTTTGGGACTAAGCAACTAGCAAAAGATAGAGCTACATATACTAAATCATATCACGCTAAAATTCTAAAAATTGGAATTTCTTTACTTGTCCCTCACGTTCAAAGGCTTTTCAATTTAGCTATCAAACAAGGTTTCCCTAAACCTTGGACTATAAGCCTCATTGTTCCTATTTTAAAAGTGGTGACAAAAATAACCCCTCAAACTATAGGACTATTCGATGATTAGCCCTCTTTTATCCAAGTTGTATGGAATTATTCTTGAAAAAAAGATTAGCATATGGTTGAAAAAGCATGAAAAAAGAGGTAAAGGTAAAGGCCAAAATGGTTTTAGAAACTATCATTCTACCGTGGACCACTTAATTACTCTTAGGGTTATTGGCAATTGTAGTGGAATGTCGAGATAATAAAAGTGATCTCCTTGGTTATTTTGTTGACTTTAAGAAAACTTTTGATACGATGCCTAGAAAAAACCTTTGCAAGAGATTAAAAGATCTAATGGTTACTTCAGAGTTGAGAATTGCAGTGATAAGGTTATTCAAGAAAGTTATTGCTAAGTTCAACAACAATGAGGGTTGATCAAAAGAAATCAATTGTAATATAGGGTTAACCAAGGTTGTATGTTGTCCCCTGCCCTTTTTGAATTTATATTGACAAGTTGGAGACATGTTTGGAAGAAGTAGGTTGCATTGGCACTATCTTCGTCGGGGTAGTCATCACTCTTCTTCTTTACATTGACGATATTGTTCTTTTCGCAAGGAATCCATATGATCTTGAAAACCAATTAAGAATTCTCAAATATTTACTTGTTAGCATTGGTATGTCAATAAATATTGATAAGACAAAGGTTATGATAATCAAGTCCAAGAAAATCACTTGCCCTAATTTTACTTCAGACAATAACAACTTAGAGGTAGTTAATTCGTATAAATATCTTTGACCTGCATCACAAACTCAATTGGGAATATATCTTGGAGAAAAGGATTAATGGAGGGTGAAAAGCCTATTTCAGTTTTGTTAATAACTATAAAGAAGAAGGTTTTTGGTTCTGAGAAACTCCTCTTTGATGTCCTTGATAATCCGACTATCCTTCATTACTATGAACTTTGGGGTTGCATCATTTCTAAATAAACTTGAAGGAAAATTGAGCAAATTCAAAAGTGTTTTACAGTTTATAACCTTATAATTAAGAGCAATACCCCCTCTCCCATTCTCCTCTTAGAGGCTAGGCTTCCACCCATTGAGAGTAAGGCTATGATTAGGTACCTAATGTACAAGCATAAGATAATTAACGGGAAGGATAAAAGGCTTCTTACTTTGCTTTGAATTTCAATCAAAGTCACTTGAGGCTTAAAGAAAGGATGGCATCAAGATGTTGTTTCCTGACTAAACCATTGGAGGATTCAACAAGAAGCCACTCAAAATATCGATAATATCAAAAGCACTATCACAACTAGATTTAAAGAGAAATTGCAGTGCCACAATGAAATAGGGAATAAGAGAAAGCTAGTGTGCCAATAAAAGATCATTAACCGCAAGTTAGAAGAGCAAAACTATCTTTCTTTTATGGCTAGCTTAAAAAAAGAAAATTAGCATTGCTAAAATAAGAACAAACTCTCATGAGCTTCATCACGAAACTGGGCATTGGACAACACCTTAAACATCGTGGATTGAAAGAATTTGCAATCCTTGTGATGCTAAGAAAGTAGAGGATGACAAATGATATGCACACATTAAAGCTCAATTCTACAATATTTGTAATATTAATCATCTTCACAACTTGTTAACTAATAAAAACCAAAGAGAGCTAGGAAGGTTTATCTGTAGTGTTTTCAATCATAGAAACAAAATGTTAATGTAAATCAATTAGTCATCATTTTTCTTAAGGTTTGATGGACCAAAGTTGGTCAAAATGGATGGTAATCATCATCATCCTCCTCAATTAATTGGAATACCATTTATTAATCATGGGAAGGGACACCACCCACCACTTTTCATAATTTGTTCCCTGCCCCATTCATTCTTTGTTTTCACCTTGCCCAACATGTCTCTTATGCTTCCTACATTTGATGATGGGGGATACTTAGACACCTGGTCGGAGAGGTCAACCAAGAACAAGGGCTCGGGGAAATGAAGTTATGCAATTCACAATGGATGGCTAAGCATCAAACCCTTTCAACTCTCAATGTGCGTTGGATTCCCTTACAAAGCCACATGGTCACGATTCTTAGCCCAACACTCGTGAAAGGCACTCCCATAGACTCATCAACTCTCTTGAGCAATTTGAAAATTCCATGGGGGGGACGAGTTGCAAACTTAAAGACAATCACAATGTGAACAAAAGGTGTTAGGAACCCTACATCAATTGCACGCTACAATCAGAGTCGTGGATGTCATTTGCTCTTGGCGAAATGATGAAACTTTTAAGACAAAACCAACCACATAATTTGATCGAGGAGGAACCTACACCCATCCACCAAGGAAAGCACCAACATGACAAATGTCAATTCTCAACATACAATGCAACTCACTACAATCTCATTTTAACTCTTGATGTTTTATTTATGTTTGGACAATTGTGTATTAACCATGAAAGTCGCCTTACTCTCTAGGCCTCTTATCCTAAAAAAAATGATGTGTAGTGTAGACAAACAATCTCAATTCTATTAGTATTTAATGTAAATTGTCTTTCATTTATTAGCAGTATGCATTCTACCAATTGTTAAATTTGGCAGCATCGACGGTCATTCTCCAATGAGAGGCCATGTGGGCCACCTTGAGGCTTGTTGATATTATGGTAGCTATGGGAGGTATTAACCTCTACGTGTAACCCTGACAAGAATAGAATATTCTGGGAAGCAAGAAGAAACCCTAAAGCATTGGACATAACCCTAGAAGACAAGTCTGCTAAAGGAAATATTTAATATTGAGTTTTTAGCCTCCAGAATGAGAAGTCGGCCCAGACAGCTAAAGAGGAGCAATATAAATACAGGACGTTGGAGCTCATTTGACACACACAGCTCGCAACTGCAGAAATTTCGTTGTGCGCAAGTCTGGAGAGTAGCTACAGTTGCAGCTACTGCAACTTGTATTTTCGGTTTCAGTCTTGGAGTCTCTCTTGGTTTTGGTTTGGACTTTCTGCTTGGTATGCTAACTCTAGAGAGTGATGCGCTACCTTGATTGGTTTTTGGACCTAGGGTTTTCTTCCGGAATTATTCTCTGTCGAGGTTAAGGTGCTCGGGGGTGGCTTCGGCCTATGGTTGGGTGACAATATTGTTATATTTTCTATGGTTAAATGAGCACACCTATTATTTTCTAACAGGTTATGGGCCCACACTATCTTCGGACGGTCTAATCATTGGAAGATAGATTGGGAGGATTTGCTCAGTTGCAGTTGCAGTCAAAGTTTTTGTTGGAGCAACAAAACCCCAACCCTCTTGTTGAGGCACCTTAAGTAAAGAGATTGGCCTAATTTCTGGATAGCCTAGTGCGCCCTAATATAGCGCACCTCCTGGTACTCTCAGCAAGCTTAGACGTCAAGTTTGAGTTTTTTGTCAAAGTCAAAGGTTGACCAAGTCAAAGCAGTCATGACCTACTCTATGAAGTCAGAAAACAAGTTAGAAGGGGCTTCTAACTTCAGAGCATGGAAGACAAGCATTGATCTCATCCTTGCCAAGAATAAAGTGTCGGATATCGTGAAAGGAAAGATCATGGAACCACAGTTTGAAGAAGGAAAAGAGAAGGAACATCATAACATTCCAGTTATGGAGAAATTCAAAGACAATGACATCAATGCCATGAGTATCATAGTGGACTCTGTAAAAGACCACTTGATACCCTACATCTCTCATCTTCACCCATCTAAGAAGATGTACAATGCCCTAACTAACCTCTTATCGGTCAGAAACATTGGACAAGTAATGAGTCTGAAGAATGAGCTCCGTGACATGAAAATGAATGATGATGACAGCATAACATCATACCTTGTGAGAATCTCACTTAAGAGATCAACTACAAGCTATTGAAGAAATCGTTTCAGAGAATGAACTGGTAGATATAGTACTCAATGGTCTTCCCAAGACAAGGGATGCATTTTCCGCAAGCATGAACACAAGAAAGGAGTATCCCACATTTGAAGAACTTTGGACTTGTTGTGCACAAGAATAATCAAGGATTAATGCAAAAGAGAAATCCCAAAAGAAATACGATGATCAAGCTTTCACAGCAAAGTTCAAGAATTTCAGGAATAAGAAGAAGTTTGGCTCGAGGAAGAAACCAGATCAAGAAAATGATATGTCAAAGATACAATGCTTCAACTATCGAAAATATGGTCACTACAGGAACCATTGTCCTGAGTTAAAGAAAAGGAAGGAAACAGACGGAGCAACAGTTGCAGAAGAAAGGGAACCCTCAAAGAAAGTCAAGCAGGATAAAACAGACTTATTCTTCTAAGTCAAGGTAACAATATTCTTCAAAGCTCTTGTATATATCATGTTTAGATAGTTCCTGTACATATCATATATATCTATTTCTTAAAGGAAAATATGTTCAAGGGAAACAATACATATGGAAGAATAAAAGGATAAGGATTGTTATTACGATGACTACAAGTCAAGCAATAAACATGAAAAGATGAAGTATGTTGACAATCTTTGGTAACAATTCATGTGGAAGCTATTATATAAGTAACAACTGTCAGATAAGCTGAAATCGAAATCAAACTTGAAGAGACCCAGAAGAAGTCAAAACAGAGGAAATTAGAAAAAGACTATTGCAAAAGACAATAAGAATGCAGACAAAAACGTGGACTATCTTAGATGGAGGGAGATGATTACATAATTCCAAAAGAAGAGCATGCATTCATGCATGAAGCAAGGATTAGGAGGGAGCTAATCCTAAATAATATGATCAATTGAGGATTATGAAGTATCTATCCATGTTCCCATTGAAAGTAGTAACCATGAAAAGCAACAAGTGTTCAGTTTGACTTTAGAAGAAGTCTTCATCGAAAAGAAGCCTTAAAGTATCCTTGGTTGTCCATCTACATCCATGATCCTATGATGAAAGGACGAAGTTGGAATCTTCAGGGCATGGAATCTATAGAAGACTCCATGGACCCAAGAGCTAAAGAGAAACATGAGGAAGAACATGAAGATTCCAAGAAAGAAAGAAAAAGCCAGAACAACCAATTATTATACCGAGAATCACAAAGACTACCAACTTGGTTTGAACACACTAAGAAGCAATCGAGCAGAAGAAATGGAAGTTATGATAAAGAACAGTGTGAAAAAGACTTATGAATGGAAGCATTGCAAGATTCAGAGGTTCTTCCAAAAGGAAGGAGAAGACTATGACAACAGCTTGTTCCAGATATACCTCTTGTGGTATCCATGGATTGGAATTTACATGTAAAAGACCGTTCTTCCCAATAAAGCAAGTGAGAAAGAAGCGTATACCATAAAGAGACCCATGTATGCAGATATAAGAAGACCTTGTATGGATTCAAACAACTTGATGCAGAGTATCTCATATACAGCAGAAGTGTGATGAAAACTTTCTATGACAGAGATAGTGTATCAGAATAGTTACTCAGAAGTCTGGGATGATGGATTGCTAATCCATGGCAAACTCTCATGATGACAAAAGAAGTGTTACTTGGATATGTTTCAATTTGAGCCTTGCCACGATGTCATGAGCTAGCAGGAAACAGAAGTGTTGAATTCGACCATGATATATTGTAATGATCAGAGCTATATGAAGCCTTCAGAGAAAACCAATGTTCCATGACAAACCGAAGTACATTGAGATCAAGCATTACATTCTTCGTGATGAAGTCCAGAAAAGAGAAGTGGTTCTCCAATATATCTCCATGGATGAGCAGATAGCAGATATTTTGGTAAAACCTCTGTCCAAGATGAAAAAGTTGTGTACTTAAGAAACAAGCTAGGGCTCGTGGAGACGACTTCCTTATTGAAAAAGGAAGAGATTACTCCCAGGTTGGGAGGGAGCACTGATGTGTTATTGATTTATGGACAGTTATTTTTTAGTTCGAAAAATGGTCCAGGATGAGCAGTTCCTTTCCAATTCAAAAGTGGTTTGAGATTTCTGACGGACAAGCATTTTCCAGTTCGAAAAATGGTCTAGATCGAACAGTCATTTTCGTAATGAAAATGGTTTGATAGATTGTTGATGTACCATAGACAGTGATTCCCCTTGTGGCCAGTGTGGGGGAATGGTCTAGGACAGTCATTCTTCTTGGCAGTCACTTTGAGTAGTGGTCAAGTAGAATGGTTTGCCTCGTCGGGCAGTGATTCTTTCAAAGTTCACAGTTGTGAACAATTTTGAAGAATGGTTTGTTTTGGAGGTTGGTGCAGGACAGTCATTTCCATTAGGAAATGGTCCAGACAGTCATTCCCTAGGGCAGACTCATTCTATCCAGGTTGCACTATGATTAGTGTTGGAGGAATGGCCCAGTTAGGTGAATGGTCCAAGTTCAGCAATCAGGGATAGGCATTCCCTAGGGCAAACTCATTATCTCCACGCTGCACTATGACTAGTGTCAGAGGAATGGCCCAGTTAGGTGAATAGTCCAAGCTCAGAAATCAGGGACAGTTATTCTTCTATGCTTGAGAAGAATAGTCCAGATAGTCCATGGTTGATGTTTTACATTATGAGGGCAAATGTTCTTCCAGATCTCATAGATGTGAGTGGAAGAATGGCCCAAATGACTTAGTTTATATCATGATATTGTTTTATGCAGGTTGATATCAGATGATATGATTGTTATGGAGACTGTATGTCTCTGGACAGTAGATGTATGTTATTGTGGTGGATGTGTTCCACTGGTTGTGACTATGTGTCACTGATTAAGTCGTCGTTTGCTACTTGGTGTGGTTGTGTATCACTGGATAATAGTTGTGTACTACTATGGATAGACATTGTTGTGTTCTATTGAATGACATTGTTTTGATTGCCATGTAGACTATCAGTAGTGTTGAAAATGATTATCAACTAGATGGATAGTCAGTGTGTTGATGGACAGACATTCTCCAGACGGAAAATGGTCCAGGACATTTATTCTTCTAGGACGTATGTCTGGATTAGAAGAATAGTCCTTGTAGCCCATGGCGTGGCTTCCAGCATCTATTGAATAGTTATTCTTCTAGGACATATGCCTGGATTAGAAGAATGGTTCTTGTATCACTATGTGGAGTGAGTAACTTATTCAGCATCATGCCTGATTACTCAGATGGAGTATGGCTTCGAGAGATGATGTAGTTGATGCTATCAGATGATATTGATAGTTATGATGGTGCTCATGATCTAATCTTGAGATAGTTTGTATGGCTATGATGATGCTACCTGTTGAATGGTATGTTTGTGCTCAAGACCATTGCTTTCAATACCTCCCTAGCTAGGAGGGAGTGTTGATATTATGGTAGTTGCAGGAGGTATTAACCTCTACGTCTAACCCTGACAAGAATAGAATATTCTGGGAAGCAAGAAGAAACCCTAAAGCATTGGACATAACCCTAGAAGACAAGTCGGCTAAAAGAAATATTTAATAGAGTTTTTAGCCTCCAGAATGAGAAGTCAGCCCAGACAGCTAAGAAGGAGAAGTATAAATACAGGACG
>ML820324.1:32399-57477 GCA_009831015.1 Picea engelmannii
GTTGGGTTTTCTCCCCCATGAGGGTTTCCCAGGATAAATGATGTGTCTCTTGTGATTGTGTATTTCTCAGTGATCCTATCTTATGCTATTGTTATCTAGTGAAATGCAAAGAACTCTAATAATAGCTTAAACCTTAACAAAATGTACCTGCATGATCTCTAATATAATATTTATCAACCTCGTGAATCTCATCTCAATGACATTCTATTGTTATGGTTGTTGAACTTTCTAAGTATTGTACTTCAAAAATCTGCAGTCAAACTGCTAATGATCAATGTTGAATCTTCTGTTCTTAGTAGTAAACTTACTGTTGTTAGTGATTATTAACTGTTGTTACCGCCAACTCTACTATTGTCTGTGGTCTACTAGTTTCAAATTTCAGATATGTTCAAATTTCCAGATTGGTATTGTGAATTTCCTTCAATTACAATAACAGATTCCTGGATAGGATCATGACAGTGGTATCAAAACCACTTTCTCAGCCTCGTGGGAGAAACATCAACTATGATAATTTCCCTAGATGTAGAGCATTTGTTAGCCCTAATAAACGTATGTCTTATTTTATGGGAATCTTATCATAAAGAATCTCTTGAAGAAACAAGTTGATCAAAGAACGTGGGTCTTGGAACTTGAGAATTTTAGAGGAGGCTATTGTTGCTGGTATATCAATTCCAACCATTTCCAATAACAATGAGGTTATGTACAGCAGTGATGATTATCATATTTATGATTCACTATGTAAATCTAATGTAGATAAGGCAGCTTCTTAAGGTAAAAAGTTATGGTTTCCATCAAATCTCTGAAAGTAATGACCTAAAAATAACACAGATATTGGCTCAACTACAAGCTACCTCTGCTTCCAAAAATGATATTGTTGTTGCTTCAACTATGGAAGTTTTCCGGGGGATGTGAAAGTTTTCTTACAATATGAAGACAGTGCAGCAAAGGATGAGATTAAAGTGGATCCAACATGTAAGCAGAAAGTCTTTCTGGTACAAGATCATTCCTGTTGGAGAAATCTGAGCTCCTTAAATGAAAAATATTTTAAAATTGCATGAACGGATAGGAAATTATTGGACTGTTATTATTTCCAACAAGAGAAATGCTCACTGCCATATTCTAAAGAGCAGAAGTTATTCATGATAGTACATCCGTACATCCTTAATTATGAATCACATATGCTTTGATGATCACCAATCTGATTCTCTAGGGTGTTCTCATAGAGCAAAAGTGAAACAAGCAATGAGCTCCCTATCCAAAGCTAAGGTTATTATCTATCCTGGACACTAGCATTGCTGTACCTTTTTCAAGTGAGAGCCTGAGGAATGAAAGCTCAAGGATATGAATTTTGGTAAACCAAATGTGGTTACGAAAGTTTAATGAGAAAGGCAACAGAAACAATAACAAAGACAGATTTAGCAAAACTGACAATGCAGAGGTTATAGCTCCTCCTATTAGAACCTCGGGTGGTTCTGATGAAGCTAAAACAGGTACTTTAGAAGATCTTTCTGGAAGTGAGCATGTTCAACCAGTATTTGACTCACAGAAGCCCAAGAAGGAAAAGAAAAGAAGAAGGTATAAATAGGACATTGAATGATAGCAAGGAAAACAGTGGCAAAAAAAGTAACGTAAAATAGCACCTAAGAAGAAATTACAGTTGGCCAAATCTCATACTTTTCACGGAAAGGTAACGAAAGGAAGCGTTACAGATTTGACAAAAGAGTAAACAACTAGGCAGATACTGAAGTGTCCAAAAATAAGGCTTTTGAAAAATACAAACAAAATTTCCCAATACCGTTATTGAGGCTAAAGAAATCATAGAGTTTGTATTTGAAGACAATGGCAACAGACAAAACATTAGTCAGGTTCACCATGTTGATGAGGCAAACAAATTTATAGCATACAAATCCATGGTGTCCAAAAATGACTCCACAGTTCCTATATATCAGAACAGAGATACACCAAGAGAGAAGGAAGTACAAAAACGTAAAATTCATATATGGGGCTTTATTTTCTTATCTGGTGAGAAGCTTCAAATTCTTCATCGCCAGCAAAACATGCCAAAGAATACTGCGCCATGTATAAGCATTGAGAAAAAATGTGAGGATGAAAAGGTTCTAAGCTGCCCCTATTCTATTTCTATTCAAGCCATTTTTGATACAGTTAGACCCTCCAAAAACAGGGAAGACAGATGTGCAAGACTGCAGGCAGTCAAACCAGCATCAAATGCATCAACTCCACAACACAGATGTACAGTACATGCGGCATTGCTAGTTGGCCCTCGTAGGGTGATATCAACCTTTTTTTGGCACTGTTATATGCCTTTTCTTTCTCTGTGGTTGAAACTGAAAGACATCATTGTTGCTGGAAGGTCCGCTCAGTGCCACAAACCCTATGGCAATTGTGTCCTTCTTGAAGGAACTTGGTGCTACCAATAAATTGAGTACTATTATTGAAGGAGAATCTTTGATGAATGATCAGACAACTATTGTTCCCTATAGACTTTTCTTTCAAACAATGTTTGGTGACACTTTCAAAGCAGCACAAGCAATTAAATTATTGTCTCAGATTACTCTTGGAGCATTAGTTCTTGGTTCGCTTAATGTTTTGAACAGAAAGCATCCTAAGAAGGGGGGAAATGTTATGAACCAATGTTAAAACTGATTGCATGGCAGCCCCAACGAAGATTAAGAATAGCTAGATCCTTAGATATGCAATCAATCTTTTATATTCTTTTAGAATAGCCAAGTCTATACGTAAATTTTAGTTTAGTTGAACAATAAGGGGCCTCCAAGTCAAAAAAAAAAAAGATTTAAAATGGACTTATCACAATTTATGTTTCAATGGGTCAAGGAGCATCATGACTTTTCAAGATGGGTTGTCTGATTTGATAATGTTGTTCTTAGCTTTTTAACTACTAAAAAACAACAATCTTCTTCTATTTTAGGGCTGAGACAATTTATACTATATAGTCATGTACCCATTTGAAGCTTGCTAGAAATCTTCTCATTATTCTCTGATTTAAATGGAATGTACAATATCTCCTGCCCTAAAGTAATCTTTCAAAAGCTAAATCACTCTAGAGGTTATGCCTTTTTATAGCTAATTTACATGATACATCAAATTGTTTTATTATATTTCAATAATGTATTTATAGAAACCTTTTTTTGGAAAAAAAGGTTTCTACTATCATACACCCACATAGAAAATTTGTCAGTCATCAAGGGGTTAAGCCATTACACAACAACCAATTAAAAGATTCCAATATTCATGGACATCCCTGATCTAGCATTTTTCGAAAAGAACACAGTAATCTATCCTTATTGCAGTTACCATCAAATTTACATCAATCCTTATTCTATTTCAGTAATGTATTAATCTCCCTTATAGTTGCCTTTTTGGGGAAAAAAGGTTTCTACTATCATACAACAACATAGAAAATTGGTTGGTCATCAATGGGATAAGCCATTACACAACAACCAATTAAAAGATTCCAATCTTCATGGACAATTATCCCTATTCTAGAATTTTTCCAAAAGAACACAGTAAGCAGTTAGGGCAACCAAATCCTTAACAAAAGTTTAACTTTACCCAGGCTAAGCAAACTCTAGTCCTTTCTAGTCTTTGAGCAAAGTCCATTTTTGTGTTTATTAAGAAATTTGATGGTTTAGGTTTGGTTCAAGGCCAATTAAATTCCTGTATTCAAGCATAACTTTGTGCTAATCACAAGGGTTATGAATTCTGCCACATTATTGGTTTGGTCTAGATCTACATAATCCAACAAGAACACTATTACTTGTCTAGAATCTAACAACTCCCCTTGCTTGACCCAAATTCCTTTTTGAAGCCCCATTGAAGACTTTAGTAAGCCTTACATGGAAGTCTAGTCCATTCAAAGTTCAAGCCCCATTGAAGAATTTAGTAAGCCTTACCTGGAAATCTAGTCCATTCAAAGTTCAAGCCCCGTTGAAGAATTTAGTAAGCCTTACATGGAAATCTAGTCCATTCAAAGTTCAAGCCTCATTGAGATGGTCTATTATGTCCATCCTTTGAAAGTTATCTCTTCTATAGTTATTACCAGTATTATCCATTTCATTTCTACAGTGAAATTTATCTATATTAGGTAGGTAGCTTAACAAGATCTCTAGACAACGGTTTCTCAATATTATAAGATCATGACAGATTTTGAATCATCATTGCTCTGAGAATCCTACTTTGACCCTTTTAAGCACAGCCTAGGAGTCAAGTTGGCTTCAACCATGGATCCGGCATCTAGAGGCAGCCACCACCCCCTCTAGACCTTCAGGCGACTGCTTTTCGAGCCCTGGTTTCTGCAATTGGGAAGTCCACAAAGCCTCCGCCCTCTCGATTTGTCAAAAAATTGGACAATATTCTACAAGTCCCCCTCCCCGTCTCCTCTTCTCAGCATATGGCGCTGGATTTGGTAGAACGAGGTCTAATCAGACAATTTACTGGCATATGGCCTTCCCCCAAATCTATGGTGAACTGGGTTCAAAGGAATTGGCAAGTTCTGATCAAAGGCAAGCTCACCCACTACTTCTGTGGACGAGGTTTCCATGCCTTCTTATTTGAAGACAAAGAAGATAGAGATCTATTTTTTAGGAATGGCCCTTACTTTTTTGGCACCAGAGAAATGTATTTGAACAGGACACCAGATTTTAACCCTCAGCACGATGTACCTTCAGTTGTTCTAGTTTGGGTCCGTTTGCCGCATCTTCCCTTACACTGTTGGAAGGAAGACACCGTGTAACATCAGTAGTGATACTCTGGGGTGATATATTGCCAAATCTGAACCAAAGGATGGTATGTTTTCCTTTGCTTGAATTTGTGTGGAAGTAGATCTAGAAAAGGGACTTCTGGAAGCAATTATTTTGACTCTAGACAACTAGAAGCATATCCAACCTTTGGATTATGAGCAATTACCCTTTAAATGCAAATCCTACCACGAATATGGTCATTTTGCAAAAGACTGTAAAAAAAATTCCTAGGCCTCTCAACCTGCATTAGATAAAGAGGAAGAATGGCAGACAGCTAAAAATAAATGAATTCAAAGCAAGTTGCTCCTCCATTGGCCCCTAAAGCAACCCCAACAATCTCAGGCCCATCAGCACCTTCAGGATCAAAACAAGGAGACATGCACACACATGCAATTGAACCCAACTTGCCACATCCCTCCGAACCAGCCAACAAGTAGCCTGATTGCCCTAAGGGAGGAGGAACAAGTTCCCAAACAAATAGGTATGAAATTCTATCTCAAGAAGAACCAATCCCCTTTTAAGAAATACTGGCTGCATCTTTTCTAGTCTCATAGGTTCCCCCAAACTTGACTCCTGTGTTGGAAAATCAGGAAATTTTGCCTTCCTCTGTTAATGAAGGTACTATCTCAGACCACCAAGAAGAGATCGACCATTTTACAGAAAAGGCACAGTTCTCTTCGGTACACCTAACCTGTAGAAACGCTCAACAGTAGTTCGATGAAGAAGATAGAGAAGAAAATGAAATGGAGGAAAGGATGCCCAAGAGGGCAAGTAGAAAGCCTGCAAAGGAAAAGAGGGAAGAGATAGCAAATAAGGAGAAATTATTGAGTACTCAGATGAACATAGAGAGATCATTAGGAACATAATCAAGAAACATCAAAAATCCTGGAATCTCAATCCCTTCTCAAGGTGGGAGTCAAACATTAGTAGGTAAATAATGATCATAGTCTCCTAGAATTGTAGAGGCATGGGTATTCAGTTTAAAGTGGAATCTTTAAAGGATCTAATAAAATCAAAGAATCCCTCTATCCTCCTCATCCATGAGACTAAATTAGAGGCGTTGGAAGCAATAAAAGCATGCAAGCTACAATGGAAAAATTGTGAAGGAATAGCGTTCAACTCAAGAGGTGCATCTGGAGGCATTTGCACAATTTGGAATAGCCTTCTTTTGCATCTAGCCTTCTCTTATCAAACTCAACATTGGATCTTGACAACCTTGATACACCAGCAATCCGGGCAATAGATGAATATAATAAATATATACATGTCGGAAATATACAGGGAAAAGGAAGATTGTTGGGCATCACTCTCAGCATTAAGGGACTCAAATTTCAAAATACTCTCAAAACAGTATTGTTGCTGAGATTTCAATGTAAAATAAGCCATAAAGAAAAAAAAGGAGGGGGCATAGTAAGAGACCCTTTCCAAAAGGATGGAAGATCTAATATCTGAGTGGTATCTGGTGGATATCAAACCGCTCAAAGGAAAATTTACGTGGTCTAACAAGAGGATTGTTCCTGGGCACATCACAGCGCAGCTTAACCAATTTCTCTTCCAGAGCGATTTCCTCCTGAGCAATAACTCCATCTCATCTAAAATTCTTCCCTGGGCGACCTCTAATCACAAATCCATCAATCTTCAGATTCTATAATCTCTCGATTACGGCCCCATTCCGTTCAAGTTCAACCCACTCTGGCTCCAAGATCAAACAGTTGTTAGGATAATTGTTGAAGAATGGAGAAAGTGGGTTTCGGGTTCTCCTGTTTATATATGAAAGCAAAAACTATAAGTTGTTGAAATCACTCTAAAAGATTGGTCTAAGAAAGATTACACCCCTCCAGAGCTGGAAGAAGTGGAATTAAAATTGCAAATAGCCTCTCTCCAGAACAAAATGGAGGTTGAAAAAATAAATTAGTCAGCTACTAAAAGAAGAAATTTGGTTTTCCAAAAGTATCATAAAGCCCTTAGAGTGGAGGGGGAAATGTGGAGGCTTAAATCTCGAAGTCTATGGCTAAATTTTAGGGAAAAAAACACCTCCTTCCACAAAAAAGCAAAAGCCAGACTTCAAAAAACCAATGCGAAAGAAATCATTCTAGAAGATGTAATGGCCATCAGGAATTTTTTGGACATAAAAGAGGTAGCAAGAACACATTTTGAGGAATTATATACAGAAAATGCAGGGGCGGATCTAGCAGTAACATCGACCATGCTGGAAAATATTCCCTAAATCTTCTCCTCTGACAAGAATGCAGAATTGATGAAAGAAATCAATGACGAGGAAACTCGGGACGCAATTTGGGTATTGGCTCCTGATAAAGCTTCGGGCCTAATGGGTTTACAATCCACTTGTATAGAGCCTGCCGAAATATCATCAAAATTGATCTCAAAACGATGCTGCAATATGTTCAAATATCTTGTAGGATAGGAGGCAACAAAAACTCATCCTTCCTAGCCCTTATTCCAAAAGAAGCCAATGTGAAAGAAATCATTCTGGAAGATGGAATGGCCATCAGGAACTTTTTGGACATAAAAGAGGCAGCAAGAACACATTTTGAGGAATTATATACAGAAAATGCAGGGGCAGATCTAGCAGTAACATTGACCATGCTGGAAAATATTCCCTCAATCATCTCCTCTGGCAAGAATGCAGAATTGATGAAAGAAATCAATGAGGAAATTCACGACGCAATTTAGGGATTGGCTCCTGATAAAGCTCTTGGGCCTAATGGGTTTACAATCCACTTTTATAAAGCCTGCCAAAATATCATCAAAATTGATCTCAAAAGGATGCTGCAATATGTTCAAAAATCTTGTAGGATAGGAGGCAACACAAACTCATCCTTCCTAGTCCTTATTCCAAAAGATGCCAATCCCTCTTCCTTCTCCAGGTTTCAACCCATTTCTCTTTACAATGCTTCCTATAAAATCTTGACAAAGATCATGGCAAACAAATTAAAAAAAACTTCTTCCCAAAATAATATCCAACAATCAAGGAGGGTTCATGCAAAAAAGTCAAATTATGGACAATATCATAATGGTCCAGAAAGCTATTCACTCTAGTCGAGCAAGCCAGGACAAGGGTATGATTATTAAAATTGATATGGCAAGTGCATTTGATAGGATTTGGCATTCTTTTCTTTTTGATATCCTTTATAAATTTGGTTTCAACCTTTTGCCCTTCCTTTATTTGGTGGCTCTCCACATGCATCTGCAACCCATGGATGACCTCCTTTGGTGAATGGGAGGCCCACATCATTCTTTAAAGTAGGGGACTACGACAAAGATGCCCCCTATCGCCTTTATTATACATTTATCATTGTTGAATTATTAAGCAGGAAATTGGAGGCAGAGAGACAATCTGGAAATCTTTCAGGAATAAAATTAGTAAGCGGAATCAAAAGTATGAACCACTCACAGTTCGCAGATGATACACTACTCTTGGGGGGTGCATCTTCTGTTATGGCTTCGAGATTCAAAAGAGTATTAGATCTATTCACAAATGCTTTGAGTGGCAGAATTAACCATAACAAAAGCCAAATCTATGTGTGGAATATCAACCAACAATTGCTTCAAGCCATTTCCAGAATTCTTCTGTTCCCACATCGAACAACATGAACCTCACTCAAGTGCCTTGGAATGCCAATCTGTTTGTCCAATCCAACAGCACAGTCTTGGCAGAGTGTTTTGGGGAAAATTAAATCCAAGTTTCAACAGTGGGGTTCACAATGGTTGAATCCAGCAGAATGGGTGGTGCTTATTAAATCAGCCCTCTCAGCTTTGCCCATATTTCAGTGCTCATCTATGCTAGCCCCAGTAGATGTAATGCAACAATTAGCTCAAGAATTAAGAAAGTTTCTCTAGCAAGGAGGGAAGAAAAACACAAAAAAAATCCACTTGGTTAATTGGAAAATAGTCACAACTCAAAAAGAATGTAGCAGTCTTGGAATAAAGGATCCATCCTTAATGAATCTAGCCTTGGGAGCTAAACTCATCTAGAGGATGATCTCTAGAAAGCTGGACCGGAGGAAGAGAGTACTCCATAAAACAAATTCAATGGAGATCGCCTTTAGTGCATTGATAATCCTCCTGAAAACAAAAAAGGCTCACCAATATGGAAACTCATAAATGTTGATGTTTTGTAGCAGCGGGAGGTATTCCCTCCTAGACAACTTTTCTTAGAGAAGAAGATTCCAAGAAGTCAAAGGAGGACCATTGAACAGTTGAAGAACACCCCGGAAGAGAAGTCGGCCCACAGGAAAATAATAAAGTGGAAATAGAATTTCTAGGAAGAGAAGTTGACCCATAGGAAAACAATAAAGTAATATTGAAGACCCCAGAAGAGAAGTCGGCCCCACTGGAAAAATAATAAAGGAAAAATAGGATTTCCAAGAAGAGAAGTCGACTCCAGTAAAGTGACTGAACTAGTATAAACAAAGGTGACGCCTTTGCTCATTCGCACACACTACACTCATCATCTCAGCAAGGAAAAGGAGGCACAAGTCTGAGGCAACCCTAGGAGATGTTGCAGCGAGGGTTCTTGGTGGTTTCTCTTGTGCGCTACCTCTAGAGGAGTTGCGCTAGGGTTGTGAGATGACTTAGTTGTCTACCCTCGCTAGGGTTTGGCAAGAAAAAGAGAGAAGTACTTGTTATCAAGGTTTCTTCATTGTTGGTTTTGCTCTTGTGAAAAGAGCTTGTTCATGGTTGTACTATATTATCAGAAATATTCTCTCTAAGAAAAGTTGGCTGGGGTTTTCCCCGAGTTTGGGGTTTTCCCAAGATAAATCTTTGCGTCTTCTTGTGCTTGTCTATCTGCTTCTAAATCTTGCTTATATTTTCAGTATATGATTGTTGAATGTTTAAAGAAGATCAAAATACTCTGGTAAATATATTGCTGCTGAAAATTTAAGAAAATCTAACATGGTATTAGAGCAAGTTACCTTCAGAACAATCTAATCACTAGATGGAAGATTGTGCATTGTTGTGATTTGCAGTTGCACATTAAATTTGTCGTTGCACAGATCTGAACTTGTCAAGCTTGTTGAGCAATTTATTGGAGGATGTTGAGATTAATTTTACCATAGCACAGCTCGCCCTAGCCTAGCGCACCTCCCGGTGGTCTTAGATTACAACTTGGTGAAAGTTGAAATTTCTCACTATAGTTGCCAGTTACAGTCGCCAGTTGTAGTTGCCAGATGTGCAAACCTTGAGATTAGAAGACAAGCCGGATGGTGCTACAAATTTCAAGAGGTATGCACTTGTATATAAGTTATATCATGTGGGTGTTTGCAGGAGATGTACACTTGGCAAAAAGACATTTGTCCAAGCAATGACAAAAGGATCTTAGATCTAGTGCACTCAGAGGAAGCTGAAGAGTTGGAGGCAACAATGATGATGTCTCCTACTGTATATGACAAATCGAAATCAAATGGAACAGCAGCAGCAAGACTCCAAGTTTGCATATCATGTTTGATATTTTATATTGTTGCATCTTTAATAAATGATGTAAATGGGACATCAGTCTTTAGAGTTCTATTGTTGCTGAGTACTTGTGTTATCAAATGTTTAGTAACACTTGAGTATTGTTGGTACGATGATCATTATGTAAATGCTCATTGTCTAGTACTAATGATGCACTTATTTACAAGATGAAATTGATCTCTTATAGGAGATGTTCTTGGTTGTTGTCTCTGTCCCAGGCAGGTTACCCTGTAAATTCCATGGAGGTTACACCATGGAGATGTTCATGTTCTTGTTCCAAGCAGGTCACAGGTGATAACTCCGAGAAAGAGCTATAGTAACGGTTGTACTTGTTCTGTTCTTGTTCTTATTCAGGGCAGAGCACACAGGTGATAGCCCTGAGAGGGAGCTATAGTGACGGTTGCAAGAGGCAACAGATTAGATGATCTCTAGTTGAGACATGGAGCAGACTATCCAAACAAGAAGTTGTATACATGACAGTATACATCCATGTACCAAAGCAAAAGAAGATGAAGTTAGAACCTTCTGGAAAGAAGGGTACTTTATGGGATACAGAGTGTCTCGTATGGGGATTGATTATGAGGAGCAAAAGGCTCTGAAGGATGACCGTATAGATCCCTCTAGTTCAATTGTTCACTCTTCAGATCATCAGGAAGAGTAAGAAGGGCCAATGGATCTACCTAGAGATATTGCGATGACCAGGAAGAGGCCAACATGGATTCGTTATACTTTGCAGGATGCAGAGAGGCATGCAGCTATCAGTGACACTTTCAGAGAGAGCAAACGACCTCTGAGATTCTCGAGTTATATGGCATTGATGAGACACGTCATGAGGAGGAGCAGATGGCTCCACCAGTGGTGAGGCAGGTGGCCCCACCAAGTACCAGCTCAAAAGGAGCCAGAGTTCAGAAGGAGTCATCCTTCAGGATCCAGTAGAGAGGAGCAACCCCCCAAGACAATTCATAGGAGATCAGACTTCAGATGAAGTCGGTAGATGCAAAGGGAACAGATGGCTCCGGAGATTGTATAGACTCAGAGGGAGTCAAGCTTCACAGACAGCAAGGGACCACGCAGGTTTTCCAACTATCTGGCGTTGATGAGTAAGATCATTAATTCAGAACCTTCCACTTATGAGGACGCTGCAAAGCAGCAAGTGTGGAAGGATGCTATGATGGAAGAGTACCAATCCATCAAGAAGAATGATGTGTGGGAAGTGGTTCTGAGACCAGAAGGGAAGTCGGTTGTGACTTCCAAGTGGATCTACAAGATCAAGCATGTTGCAGATGGCAGCATAGAGAAGTACAAAGCTAGATTTGTGGCTAGAGGATTCTCCCAGAAAGAGGGAGAAGATTATGACGAGACATTTGCTCCAGTATCCAGAAGAAGTGTACATAGAGCAGCCACAAGGTTTTGTTATCTATGGGAAGGAGTCCCATGTTTGCAAATTGAAAAAAGCTTTATACAGGCTTAAGCAGGCACCTAGGGCATTGTATGCGAGAATAAACAGTTATTTGATGAGCTTGGAGTTTACCAAGAGTGATGTAGATCCCAACCTTTACTACAAGGTTGAAGATGGTTGCCCCTTAATATCGGTACTATATGTGGATGACATGTTTCTTACAGGGGATGAGAAGCTCATAGATGGGTGCAAGAGGGAGCTCACTTCAGAGTTCGAAAAGAAGGATCTGGGGTTGATGCACTATTTCTTGGGAATAGAGATGTGGCAGAGACCAGATGAGATCTTCCTTACCGAAGGAAAGTATACAGTTGAGATCCTGCAGAGATTTGGGATGATGGACTACAAATCCATGACAACACCTATGGTTACGAATCTGAAGCTCTTGAGTGATTCTTCTTCAGATTTGGTTGATCCCACGATGTATAGACAGTTGATCGGATCCTTGATGTACCTGGTTAACACAAAGCTGGATATATGCTTTGTAGTAAACACATTGAGTCAGTACATGGTTCAGCCTAGACATGTACATTTGGTAGCAGCAAAGCATGTATTGAGGTACCTGCATGGTACGGTTGGATATGAACTCAGATATGTCTAGAACGGTGAAGTAAAGTTGCAAGGTTATATAGACTCTGACTGGGCGAGGAGTGCAGTGGACAAGAAAAGCACATCAGGATGTTGCTTCAGTTTGGGATCAGGTATGATCTCATGGTTGAGCAGAAAACAGACATCGGTGGCACTCATTACAGCAGAGGCAAAATATATAGTAGCTAGTGTTGCAAGTCGTGAAGCCGTGTGGCTTCGGAAGTTGCTTGTAGGGTTATTTGATCTAGAGTTGGAGCCAACTTTGATATATTGTGATAATCAAAGTTGTATGAAGCTTTCAGAGAATCCAGTCTTTCCCGACAAGTCAAAGCATATAGAGATTGTTGAAATTAGTGCAGCTGCAAGAGCCATTCTCCTAGAGGATGGCATAAGACCCTAGCTGTGGACTAGGGCCCCCAGCACACTCCTCGGGTTTCTTGGTATGAGACCAAGCAGTGAGAGCCATGGAAAAAGACCCTTGTGAGGGCCCCCAGTAGATGACTAGGGTTCTTGGTCTAGGACCAAGCAGTAAGACCCTAGATGTGTTCTAGGGCCCTTGGATGTGTTCCAGGTAATCCTTGCTCGATGCTTGGATTGATCCTTGGATGTGTTCCTTGGTGGTTGATATAAGTCCCTATATGTGTCTAGGGCCCTTGGATGTGTTCCAGGGAACCCTTGCTTAATGCATGGGTTGATCCTTGGTCTTGCACCTTGGTGGATAAGACCCTAGATGTGTTCTAGGGCCCCCAGATGTGTTTTGGAGCAATCTGGTCCTTGACCAGGTAGATCTTGGTGTAATACCAAGATGTGTTGATGTGTGATCCTCTTCCTCTCTCTCAGGATGGTCCATGAGACCTAGGAGAGTATATGAAGATAGATATGACCACATTGTTGATGTATCCCCTTATGCAGTGATGATAAAGTTTATAGGTCACTATGAGACTCATGTGGACATGTTTTGCCATTAAGGAACCCCCCTTGACTTATTTTGTGTGACTAGGGTTTTATTTTATGTGATTGGGGTTTTTATGTAATTAGGAATTTAATTGACATATTAATTATATGTCAATATTTAATTATTATCCTAATTACCCTAACCCCTCTCCCTAACTATAAATTAGACCCTACCCTAGATTTTGATACTCACACACATTCTCTCTTCACTCTTCTTGTTGCGGCTACCTCAGTGAATGCTCTCTCTTGTTGATGTGACCTCTCTTTATTATCAGGTTCAGTTCTGAGCTTTTCTGTGTTGGCTGGAAATTTCTCCCTTAAGGGTTCGTTGATGTATGACTGTTGATCTGCTACCTATGAGGTGCCTCTCTTGCTGCTGAATCTGCCTCTCTTGTTGTCGAACCTGTCCTCTTGCAGACGAATCTGTTCCAGTGTGTCGTTCCCCCTTTAGGCTCCCTTTAGGGCCACGGATCTGTGTGTAAGTGTCGCGGGCCTCTTTTTGGGCAATCTCCTTTGCTGTGTGGGCTTCCTTTCAGTTGCCGCGTGGAGTATTGAGATACCTGTGGGGGCTAGTAGCTTGTTGTCCAGTTTTTGAGTGAGGGTTTTGCTGGTTGCTAAGTGAAAGGTTTGCTATCCTAGTCAGATATCATTCCTGTGCCTATTCACTGTCTATTGGAGGGTTTTTCTTGTTGGGGTTATTGTTGTTAAGTCAGAGGGTTTATTCCTGTTTTCATTGAGGGTTACCATCCATGGAAAAACTGTCCCACGGTTCTCTTTGACAGAGATCAAACCCTAATAAGTTTGATCCATGAACCTAAACTAAGTCTGAGCATACTAACAAAGGCTTACATCCACATGTGTGACAGGTACATCTTTCATTAAATCAGGAGGTAAGCTAAAAGTTATTTTTTCATACTCGAAAATTTTATTTGCTTCAGATATGTTTGTATGTCTTATTCTTTATGTTGATCTAGTGAACAGAAAAATTTTAAAAGCATTTTGTTTTTCAATTTTCCCTAATTCTAACATGGTATCAGAGCTTTGGGTGTGAAAAGAGCTCAAGGATTGCAGACTTGAGCCTGCGTAGATCCATTTTTTAGGGTTTGTTTTGCAGATCAACAGCATATCATCTTCATAATTTGATCCAGAACTCAGCATGGCCTCTTCTTCAGTCAAAGCTGAAGATAGACTTGAAGGGGCCTCCAACTTCAATGCTTGGAAGTGTAGGATACTAAAAATCCTAGAAGAGAGTGACTTGGATGAGCTGGTTACTAGGGTAATAGAAGAACCCACTTCAAATACTGGCAGGGAAGCATACAAGAAGAGACAGGCCAAAGCTAAAAGAGTCATTTTTTACTCAGTTAAGGACAACATGATGCCCATCATTGGTCATCTAAGGACTGCCAAAGATTGTTTTGATGCCCTAGCAAATCTCTATGAAAAGAAGGCTCCAACTCAGAAAAGAATATTGAAGAAACAACTACATACATTGAGGATGGTAAAGGATGAAACCATTGTTGCTTTCTTCTCCAAGATTGCTCAAACCAGAGATCAGCTTACAGCAATAGGAGTTGATGTGGATGATGATGACCTTGTGCAAACTACAGTTGATGAACTCCCTGAATCATGGGGAATCTTTCTTGCTTCTGTCAATGGAAGAGAAGCTCAACCTAACTTTGACAGATTATGGCATGACTGCTTAGAAGAAGAAGGAAGACTCAAAAGTAGAAATGAGCATTCAATTCTAAGAGATCATGCCCTTTCAGCTAAAGCTAAGAAATGGAAGAAGTTTTATCAACCTAAAGGCAAAGGTAAGAAACCTCAAGGTAAGTTATCTCACCTTAATCCTCATTTATCTAAAGTAAGATGTTTTAACTGCAATAAGCTAGGACATTATGCAAAAGATTACAGGAACCCTCCCTCTCAACAGAGAAGAAAAGGTAAGTTCCATGCCTCAGTTGCCACTGAAGAAGCTGAGCCTCAACAGGAACCTCAAAGAAGAAGAACCAAGGCAGCCACCAAAGAGCAAGAACAACACCAAGAATATTATCTCATCTCAGCTCTTTCTTGCACTATAACCAAGTCAGAGGAGGTTTGGTTAATGGACAGCGGTGCGCCTCCAAACACATGACAGGTTTCAAACAGAATCTTGCAAACTATCGGGATAAGAAATTCAATGTAAAGGTAGAATTGGGTGATGATGGTACTTATGACATAAAAAGGTTTGGATCTACTTCTTTCCAACTTCAATCAGATAATATATTTCATATTGATGAAATTCTTTATGTTCCTAGTTTAAAGAAAAATATAATCTCAGTTGCAATGTTAGAAAGCAAAGGATACTCAATAGCTTTTACCAAAGGGAAGGCTCTCATGTGGCCCTCAAATGGAGATTTGAGCACTGTCGTGACTACTGGAACTCGTGAGAGTGGACTTTACAAAATCACAGGTCAAGTTGTTCAAGCACTAGCTCACGAGATGATAAACCCCTACGAGCTCTGGCACAGAAGGCTTGGACATCTCAACTACAACGCACTTCCAGGTTTGCAAAAGATGGTAACATGTATGCCAGTGTTTTCATTTGAGCATGATAGTGTTTGTAGAGGTTGTGCTCTCGGTAAGAATACAAAGAAAGCATATCCTCACAGCAATAGAAAATCTAATGGCATTTTAGATCTAATTCATTATGATCTTTGTGGGCTTATGACTGCTCCATCTATGAATGGTTGTATTTACTATATCATTTTTATTGATGATTATTCTCGTAAAACTTGGATTTATTTCTTAAAGACTAAAGATGAATCTTTCAGCAGATTTCAAAATTTCAAGAATCTTGTTGAAAATCAGACAAGTAGACACATCCGGGTTTTCAGAACTAACAATGGTAAAGAATTTGACTCCTACACGTATGATGAACTTTGTCGGGCTTCCGAGATTAAGAGGGAGTTGATTGTGTCTTATAATCTCCAACAGAAAGGGGTTGCAGAAAGAAAGAACAGAACAATCTATGAAGCAGCCAGAGCCATTATGTATGATCAGAATTTACCATTATCTCTTTGGGCTGAAGTTGCAAGTACTGCAGTCTACCTTCAGAACAGGTGTCCTCACAAAGCCCTTGAAGAGAAAACTCCAGAAGAAATTTTCATCGGTATAAAGCCATCAGTTGATCACTTGAGAATATTTGGTAGTCCAGTCTATATTCATATTCCAAAAGAAAAGAGGACTAAGCTAGAGCCCTCCGGAAAGAAAGGAACTTTTGTGGGATACAGTGAAACCTCAAAGGCTTACAGAATTTATATCCCAGGTCAAAAGTTCATCGAGGTCCGCAGAGACGTGACTTTTCATGAAGAAGCAGTTTTTCGTCGTGCCAGAGAACTTCCATGTGATACAGAGGAGAAGGAAACTCCATCCCCTGAACCTTCAGATTCACCTCTTCCTGATGTGCAAAGGGAGGAGACCTTAGAACCTTCAGTGGATCCCACAAGGGATACTAATGAGTTTCCTTTAGAGAAACCTCCTGTTAAAAGGAAACCAGCCTGGTGCCGGGAAATTCTAAAGGAAGCAGAAAAGCATTCAGCACCTAAAGGCTCTTTCAGAGAAAGCAAGAAACCAAACAAGTACTCCAGCCTCATAGCTCAATTGAATCTTGTGATTGATTCAGAACCTTCCACCTTTGAAGAAGCCTCCAAACATCAAGTGTGGAAAGATGCTATGATAGAAGAATATGATTCAATTTTAAAGAATGATGTATGGGCAGTGGTCCCAAGACCTCATCGCAAATCAGTGTTAACCTCCAAATGGCTTTATAAAATAAAGCATACAGCAGATGGCAATGTTGAAAAATTCAAGGCTAGATTTGTGGCTCGTGGCTTCTCTCAAAAAGAAGAAATTGACTATGACGAGATCTTTTCTCATGTTGCCAGATATACTTCCATCAAGATTATTATCTCTCTTGCCGCAGTTTTTGGTTGGAAACTTCGCCAGATGGATGTTAAGACTGCTTTTCTTAACGGTGAAGTTGAGTAAGAGGTGTATATCGAACAGCCTGAAGGGTTCGTGATCCATGAGAAAGAATCTCATGTGTGCAAACTCAAGAAAACCTTGTATGGATTGAAGCAATCTTTGAGAGCTTGGTATGGGAGAATAAACAGCTTTCTACAGAGTCTTGGATTCACTAAGAGCATAGCAGATCCCAATCTTTATATAAAGATTGTACAGAATCATCTGGTTATCTTAGTCTTATATGTGGATGATCTGTTCCTCACTGGAGAGGAAAACTTGATAGCTCAGACTAATAGGGAGCTTTCAGCAGAATTTGAAATGAAAGACTTGGGTCTTATGCATTATTTTCTGCGCTTAGAGGTGTGGCAAAAACCAGGTGAGATCTTTCTCTCACAGAGAAAATATGCAGTTGATGTGCTCTGGAGATTTGGCATGATGGACTGTAAGTCCATGACCACACCGATGATTTCTAACCTGAAGAAATTACAAGACCAGGTTACAAGTACAGATCCGGAAGACCCCACCTTATATCGACAGATCATTGGGGCATTGATGCCAAACCGAACATTTGTTATGCAATGAATGCCTTCAGCCAATTCATGTGTGAACCAAAGCATATACATATGGTTGTTGTTAAACATATTCTGAGATATGTTTGGGAAACTATAGCCTATGGGCTCAGATACACTTGCAGTGGAGCTGTAATGCTTCATGGATATACAAATTCAGATTGGATGGGCAGTACAGTGGACCAGAAGAGCACTTTCGGATATTGTTTCAATTTGGGTTCAGCGATGATCTCCTGGTCCAGCAGGAAACAAGGCTCCATAGCCCAAAGCACTATAGAAGCAGAATACATTGCTGCAAGTGCTGCTAGCAGAGAAGCAGTGTGGCTCAGAAAGCTACTTTCAAACTTGTTCAATGCAGAGCTAGAACCCATAGTCATCCACTGTGATAACCAGAGCTATATAAAGCTCTCCGAGAATTTGGTGTTTCATGACAGGTCAAAACACATTGAGATGAGATACCACTATGTTCGAGACATGGTGCAAAAGAACATTCTCAGTATTCAGTATGTTTCGACGACAGAATAGACTGCAAATATTTTGACCAAGCCATTGTCTTTCACAAAGTTTGTATACTTTCGAGACAAACTTGGTGTTGCTGAGAATGCCTCTCTTGCCGAGAGGGAGTGTTGAAATTAGTGCAATTGCAAGAGCCATTCTCCTGGAGGATGGCATAAGACCCTAGTTGTGGACTAGGGCCCCCAGCACACTCCTCGGGTTTCTTGGTATGAGACCAAGCGGTGAGAGCCATGGCAAAAGACCCTTGTGAGGGCCCCCAGTAAATGACTGGGGTTCTTGGTCTAGGACCAAGCAGTAAAACCCTAGATGTGTTCTAGGGCCCCTGAATGTGTTCCAGGGAATCCTTGCCCAATGCTTGGATTGATCCTTGGATGTGTTCCTTGGTGGTTGATATAAGTCCCTAGATGTGTCTAGGGCCCCTGGATGTGTTCCAGGGAACCCTTGCTTAATGCATGGGTTGATCCTTGGTCTTGTACCTTGGTGGATAAGATCCTAGATGTGTTCTAGGGCCCCCAGATGTGTTCTAGGGCAACTTGGTCTTTGACCAGGTAGATCTTGGTGTAATACCAAGATGTGTTGATGTGTGATCCTCTTCCTCTCTCCCGAGATGGTCCATGAGACCTAGGAGAGTCTATGAAGATGGACATGACCACATTGTTGATGTATCCCCTTATGTAGTGATGTTAAAATTTATAGGTCACTATGAGACTCATGTGGACAAGTTTTGCCATTAAGGAACACCCCTCGACTTATTTTGTGTGACTAGGGTTTTATTTTATGTGATTGGGGTTTTTACGTAATTAGGAATTTAATTAAATATTAATTGACATATTAATTAATATTTATATTAATTATATGTTAATATTTAATTATTATCCTAATTACCCTAACCCCTCTCCCTAACTATAAATTAGACCCTACCCTAGCTTTTGATACTCACTCACCTTCTCTCCTCACTCTTCTTGGTGCGGCTACCTCAGTGAATGCTCTCTCTTGTTGATGTGGCCTCTCTTTATTATCAATTTCAGTTCTGAGCTTTTCTGTGTTGGCTGGAAATTTCTCCCTTAAGGGTCCGTTGATGTATGATTGTTGATCTGTTACCTGTGAGGTGCCTCTCTTGCTGTCGAAACTGCCTCTCTTGATGCCGGACCTGTCCTCTTGCAGCCGGATCTATTCCAGTGAGTGTCGTTCCCCCTTTAAGGCCACGGATCTGTGTGTAAGTGTCGCGGGCCTCTTTCTGGGCAATCTCCTTTGTTGTGTGGGCTCCCTTTCAGTTGTCGCATGGAGTACTGAGATACCTGTGGAGGCTAGCAGCTTGTTGTCCAGTTTTTGAGTGAGGGTTTTGTTGCTTGCTAAGTGAAGGGTTTGCTATCCTAGTCAAATCTCATTCTTGTGCCTATTCACTGTCTATTGGAGGGTTTTTCTTGTTGGGGTTATTGTTGTTAAGTCAGAGGGTCTATTCCTGTTTTCATTGAGGGTTACCATCCATGGAAACACTGTCCCACGGTTCTCTTTGACAGAGATCAAACCCTAAGAGGTTTGATCCATGAACCTAAACTAAGTCTGAGCATACTTACAGAGGCTCACATCCACGTGGTGTGACAGGTACATCTTTCATTAAATCAGGAGGTAAGCTAAAAGTTATTTTTCCATACTCAGAAATTTCATTTGTTTCAGATCTGTTTGTATGTCTTATTTTTTATGTTGATCTAGTGAACAGAAAATTTTTAAAAGCATTTTGTTTTTCAGTTTTCCCTAATTCTAACAGAGATCAAATACCATTTCATCTGAGACATGGTGCAGAAAGGAGCAGTGGAACTACAGTACATATCCACAGATGAGCAGATGGCAGACATTCTCACCAAGCCTCTGTCTACAGTGAAGTATGAGTACTTCAGAGACAAGCTTGGCGTGATGCAGAATGTCCACCCTCATTGAGAGGGAGTTGTGATGTTTCTCCTACAACGGGTAGATACTCTCCCTTTGGCCAAGGGATTCCCAGATCAATCATGTGAAGTGACTGAGGGAGTAATGACTCAATGAGTAGCCTAATACAAGTCTTGCCTAAGCCATGTGAAGTGGCTAGGTGTGATTGGAACTTGTAACGTGGTCTTGCCTACACCATGTGAAGTGGCTAGGTGTGATTGGGACCATGGCGTAGCCTTGCCTAAGCCATGTGAAGTGGCTAGGTGTGAATGAGGCTATGGTGGTAGTCTTTCCCATACCATGTGAAATGGATGGGTGTGATTGGGACTACTAGGAGAGGAGAAACATCATAGATACTTGCAGTGTAGTCTTGAGACTATGGTGGTAGTCTTTCCCATACCACGTGAAGTGAATGGGTGTAATTGGGACTACTAGGAGAGGAGAAACATCATAGATACTTGCAGCGTAGTCTTGAGACTATGGTGGTAGTCTTGCCCATACCATGTGAAGTGGATGGGTGTGATTGGGACTACTAGGAGAGGAGAAACATCATAGATACTTGCAACGTAGTCTTGAGACTATGTTGGTAGTCTTTCTCGTGCCATGTGAAGTGGATGGCTATGATTGGGACTACTAGAAGAGAACATCCTGGAAGAATACCTCCCTCGCTAAGAGGGAGTGTTGATTTTTTGTAGCAGCGGGAGGTATTCCCTCTTGGACAACTTTTCTTAGAGAAGAAGATTCCAAGAAGTCAAAGGAAGACCATTGAACAGTTAAAGAACACCCCGGAAGAGAAGTCAGCGCACAGGAAAATAATAAAGTGGAAATAGAATTTCCAGGAAGAGAAGTCGGCCCACGAGAAAACAATAAAGTAATATTGAAGACCCTAGAAGAAAATTCGACCCCACTGGAAAAATAATAAAGGAAAAATAGAATTTCCAGGAAGAGAAGTCCAACCCCAATAAAGTGATTGAACTAGTATAAATAAAGGTGACGCCTTTGCTCATCCACACACACTACACTCATCATCTCAGCAAGGAAAAGGAGGTGCAAGTCTGAGGCAACCCTAGGAGACGTTGCAGCTGGGGTTCTTGGTGGTTTCTCCTGTGCGCTACCTCTAGAGGAGTTGCGCTAGGGTTGTGAGGTGACTCAGTTATCTACCCTTGCTAGGGTTTGACAAGAAAAAGAGATAAGTACTTGTTATCAAGGTTTCTTCATTGTTGGTTTTGCTCTTGTGAATAGAGCTTGTTCATGGTTGTACTGTATTATCAAAAATATTCTCTCTAAGAAAAGTTGGTTGGGTTTTTCCCCTAGTTTAGGGTTTTCCCAGGATAAATCTTTGTGTCTTCTTGTGCTTGTCTATCTGCTTCTAGCTCCTACTTATATTTTCAATATATGATTGTTGAATGTTAAAAGAAGATCAAAATACTCTGGCAAATCTATTGCTACTGAAAATTTAAGAAAATCTAATAATAAAAGCAGTCATCCCAATCATCCAAGCTAAATTAACTTGGATCCCTGGTAATGGGACATCAGTCGTTGGAGAACATCCAAGAACTATGTCCGATATCTCATCCTGGTCAACTAGATCGAGGCGTTGGTCAAGATGGTTTATTGGCATTCCTCTATCGCACCTCCTCCAATCGGTATCCTTCCTATTTGACTCTCTCAAAGGATGTGCACTATGGGATGTTTCAACACTTGATCACAGAGGCTAGGGATCGTCAGACTATAAAATCAAAAGTGGTTATTTGCATCAACTCCAATCATTATTTTTTCCACTGCGCTAAGTAATTTGGAATCATGTGTGACATTCGGATGGTCTTCCCAAAGTCAACATATTATGTTGGACAATGGTTCATGGAAAGCTCTTGACAATTGAAAATTTGCTAAACGAAGGGATCCAAGGCCCCTCTCGATGTGCCCTCAATCTTTCCAAAGCAGAAACAATCCAACATATTTTCTTTGATTGTGATTACACATCTCAGGTCTAACAATCAACTTCCTCTAGGATAAATCACATAATGAGAATGTCATACTCTTGAAAAAAGATGTTCTCTCATTGGAACAAAAGCTACAGGTGAAACTCGTAAAAATAAGCCAATATTTAAAAGGTTGTGGGAAACACTACCAAAATTCCTTTGCTGAAAAATTTGGTTATCCCATAATAGAGCAATCTTCAAGCAAGAGTTAGACTAGACCATAATAGAGCCATCTTCAAGCAAGAGTTAGACTAGACCATAATAGAGCCATCATCAAGCAAGAGTTGGACAACCACAATACTGTAGCGGCAAAGGCAAAAGGTTTATTAGCAGTATATCTTAAATCTAAGGGCAAGCAACTCTCTAGGAGCTAATATTTGACTGAGGATGAAAAAGATTGGTTTCAACAGTTCCAATTATCTTCTCATATTTCAAACTCGGCTACTATCAAGTGAAGTCCAATACCAAATCTTGGAAACTTCAGCGGAGTGCTCTAGATTTCCAGCAATGGAAATCATCACATCAATCTCATATTGTCTTTCTCAATGGAGCCTCTAAAGGCAATTCGAGGGTGGCAAGCGCAGGAGGGATCATCATTGATCCCAGAGGAAAAACTGAATTAACCTATGTGTGGGGACTAGGAACTTCCTCCAACAACCAAGTTGAAGCATATGCCTTATAACAAGGTTTGTGTATGGCTTAAGACTCTCAAATTCATCTTTGATTGTAATGTTCCTTAGCAATTTCGACCAGGAACTAGGGTTTGATGTTGTTTGTTTTTTGCAGGTTGTGATTACAGAAAGATGTGTTGAAGAGTTTTTCTTGGATTTTATTGCATTGAAGACATAACAACAAGATTTGAACATTGTGCAAGGAAATAAAGACACAAACAAAGCAATAAGCTTCAGATCTGACCTTTATTTAATATTAGAAGAGATCCTCATACATGGATCTGTAGATCTAATACAATAGAGAAGATATAGAGGCTCTTGGTCTTCACCCACTGAATATAGATTGTTACAAGATTAATTTATTTCCCTTTATGACTGGAATCTTTCAAATCTCGGTTGGTACAGCCTTGGATGACTGGATCTGGAACTGGTACGACCATGGCTAGCTGAATATGCTCAATATTTCGGCCCTCTAGTAAATGACCTCCAAACAATACCAAAATACTCTCAAAATGTAGATTAGGGGCTCGAGAGAGGGATGGGTCCAAGATTGAGTGAAAACCCCCAAGCCCTCCTTCAAATCTATGAGTCTCCTCAATAGGAGTTGCGCCCTCCTTCAGAAATTCAGCCCAAGCTATTAAAACTCATCCAATAAGAAAACCCTTGTAGTATAGGTTGCAAAAGGGCGCTATGACCCTAGCAATAGACCTCCAATAGTGTAGAAGTGCAGATTAAGTCTCCTCCAAGCAAATTGAGCTTCTTCTCTTCCAATGGTGCGCCCTACTATTAGAAAACCCTCCAAATTTGTACATCAATCTCCAAATATTGCATGTTGAATACATGTCACTGGATAGAATGGTGAGGGAGGGATCTTTCACCTCCTTGGGCCAAGCTTGAACCAAGAACAAATGAATCTTTCACCTCCTTGCTGGTTTATAGGGTTTGTCATTGAGTTACTTTTTCTAATTTGTCATTGAGTTACTTTTTCCCACTTGCTAAGATTTTGATTTAATTCTCCTTTAAGTCACTTAATCTTCCTTAGCCTTTTTACCTATGTCACTTTAAAGTTTAATAATATAACTTTAGATCTCTCAGTGACAAAACCATACTTTCCTTCCCCTTATTTGTCTTGGACTATAGTCTAGAGGGGTGGCTAGACTACTACGCCCTTGAGATCTTGTGTCAATGAGAAGGGGATATTACATTGATGATAGTGGGAGACTCAAGCACAATTATAAATCCGATGGTATTGAAAGCTTCTTCAGTTGATTACAAGGTTGCATCTATATTGGATCAAGCCCAACAGGAGGTTAGGAGCTTTCAAAAGATCTCATTTTATTAGGTATTAAGGGAAAACAATCAACAAGTTGACTCACTTGCAAATGAGGCCACATCTCTAAAAGTGGGAGTGTTAATGATCAATGGCTCAACAAGTCACCAAGTTATACCTTAATCAAACAACCATGAACCCAAAGGCAAGTGTTGTTCCATTAACACTACAAATGTCATGCACACTCTGGCCTCATTTCCAACATGAGGAAAATAACTTGACGAGAATAGAGCTTCCCCTCTGCATGCTTGAATTCATGGCAAAGCCAGAATTTGAACCATCGGTTGGAATTTATCACTGGCAAGGTGGGATTATGGAGACTTATCGAGGACGGCGGTACAAGGGAGTGTTGAGATTTGGGTACCTTGGTAAGTGGTCCCCTTGTGGTTGTGGGTCTCTAACCACAAGAAGAAAATATTTGACCCATTGTGCCTTATACTTTATGTCTATTTTCACTTTGACATTTTCCTAAGTCAAAAGGGTGAAATTTGTCACTTGAGTGAAAAGTGACTATTAATTCGCTTGGTGGGTGAATTGGGGGACATAAAGTGAATATGGAAACTTAACCCAAAGTGGGTTTTGAGTTGAGATTCTTTTTGAGAGATCTCAACCATTGATTAGGGATGGCTTGGGATGATCCTAGCCATCCATTTTTTAGGTTTCCTTATGATTCCTTAAGAAGGGTGCATAGGGCATTTCGAGGCTCATTCACTTGTATGTTCACCAAGAGAGTTTGGAGAAGGGTGAGAGGATGAGAATGGAAGCATTGGGAGAGGAGAGCTTGGGCACCATCTTTCATGGAGGGCTCATGGAGGCTTAGGTCCTCAT
>ML820325.1:43685-73753 GCA_009831015.1 Picea engelmannii
GGGGGGGGGGGGTGCTGGAATGGGCGACTTTGTGTGGGTCCCCCTATCATCTCCTCATGATTGCCTCCACCTTTCACCTTCTTCCATTTGTCTTCCACTCTATATCTCACCTCCCCTTAGTGCCATCCTGGCCTACCTTATTCCCATTTTGACCTCTTACCTTTCGACGCCTGTCCCTCTCCTTTCCACGTCGCTCTATGATAAGCAGTGTGTCCTCCCTCGACCAATCATGTCCCGTCACCACTCATCCACCACTTCCAATAATGTGCCCCAGTCATCGCACCTGCCTCCATGCCTTATCATTAAGCCATTCAACCGATCCAGGTGGCAGCGTGAGAGGGCCTCTATGTCCCAAGAGTGCAGAGTTGATCGGGGTCGTTCCCAATCCCAAGGAAGCAATTATTGAGGTGGTTGGTGGTGGTTAGACATCATCTCCACCATAAATGGAAAGTTTGGAAAGGGACCTGAGGCAGGTCAATTCTTCTGTAGGGTTTCCAGGATCCTGATTGTGTCTAACATAAGTGAACAAATGTCTAGAGACTGCAGACTCAGTCTTCTAGTAGACATGCAGATGAAATGTTTTTAATGATGTGTCTCATTTTTGCTGTTGTTTTTTTCTTTGGGTATATGTAGGTAATTTTGTCATTTTTGTAAGGATTGATGGTAGAGCAAAGCTCTTGACTATAAAGCTTTAACAAAGCCTTTGGTTCTCTGGTTATAGAAGGACATCTTGAGACTTATTGTTTAATGGCAACCAACTTCCTCTTTTCCTTTTTCCTCTGAATCTGAAAGCCTGGGCATGGATATGATCTAGTCGAGTGTTGTATAACTATATGATGCATGTTTGATTATATTAGTTCTACAAAATTTTAGGTTTATCTTTGAAGTTTCATGGGTCTGAGAGGATCTCATATCTAATACTTTTCCCCTCTAAAGGGCTGCTGGAAGACCGGATGTCCAGAGCAGACTTTATTTCCCTTCTCTTTCCTTCCACTTACTACAAATTACTGGCTTAAGTTAGATCAAGACCTCGCATGTCTCTATTGTTCCAGCCCAGTTTTCTAAGTTAGAATTATATTGTTCTGACTTTTCTTCCATTTGATCACCCTTTATAAACAAATCGTGACATAAACTGATGGGTGTCGAGCTCTGCTCCTGCTGCAATCTAGGAGTGACTTCTGACGCCAACATTTCTGGCATTGTTGCTGGGGATGAAGTTGAAAATTTTCCCTGGGATTGAACGACATTGAGCCTTTGATTCGGAAGGCGCATCAAGCATCAGAGCCCTACAAGATTTCTATTATGCACCTGGCGACTCCATTGTGACGACTCCATTTTGGTGGACCTACTATTTCGACTGTGGCTAATTTAGTGCACCTGAAAGCTGAGCCCGAGGAACTTTCTCGAGAAGGTTTCAACAACTGCTTTCTTATCTTGAAAATTTTCCTAGGAGGACACAAAATTAAGATCTGGCCTTTGATGGTGAAAAAAGACCAGACACATTCAAAGATGTGAATCTTTCACCTGACGACTCCATGTTTCGAGGATCAATTAGTGACTCCACTGGTTCGATATGGAGAAAATCCTAGCTCGGAGGCTTGCTCCTTTTAATTTTCCTGATATTCCTGGTTTTCCTAATGTTGTCCCTTCTCCGAATGAATGGAGCGATTATTTGCCCATATTTAGAGAGCATAAGGAGGACAACCCTGCTTAGCATCTCCATGAGTTTCATGAACTCATGCATCAGTGGGAGATACATCATGAGGATGTATTATTGAAAATGTTCATGTTCTCGTTAGCAGGGGATGCTCATGAATGGTATCGTTCTCTACCCCCTGCTAGCATTTCTTCACTCAGTGAATTTCATGCAGCTTTTAATATGCATTATCAAAAGTTTTATTCCTCTGAGTTTATCTGTCATAGATGTTGTGAGGAATGTGACGACATTGAGCAAGACATGGCTGTGTCTCATGAAGGTTGTGATGTTAAGAGAAGATATAAGGATGAGGACCCTGGGGAGGAGGAAGATGCTTTCGGCGAAGTTAGGGAACTGGTGAAATCTCTCTCTTCCCAACTGGATAGGTGGGAAATTGAACGATGTGTAGAGAATTTTCCATCCTTTGAAGAAGATGCTCTTGGTATCTCTACATGGATGATGATGAATATACCAAGGAGGAAGTAGATGCTCTGAGTGAGCTGATGGAGCAAGTGAAATCTCTCTCTGCCTAACTAGAAACGTTGGAATCTGAAGACAACGTAGAGGATTTTCCATTCCTTGAGGCAGATGTTCTTGGTGGCTCTTTTGAAGAGGATATTGAAGATTTCATACCCATAGAGACATTAGTTTTTTCCCCTGAAGCGCCTGTTGTCTCAGATTTAAAGGAGGAAGCAATGGTGGAAATGGATTGTTCTCTTTTCTTCATGAGATTTCCCATGATGTGTTTACATTCGGGGTCAAAATGGAAGATCGGGAGATAGTTCCATTTTTGCAGGATGGAGGAGTTTTGTTCTCACCCAGCTTTGATGATTATTTAGAAGAGGAGAAATAGATCTCCACATCACAATTTGCTGACCATAGGAGAATCCATCTTGCATATGATAGCTACGAATCAGATTCTGAGATGGTTATGTAGGATTTCCAAGAGAAGACTATGGAGCCTTATCTTTTGTTCATTAACAAAAATTATTATGAGGAAATTAGCCATCCTAAGCAGCAGTTAGAAGAGTAGAGCTTTCCCACGGGTCCTGTTTATGACGATTGTGATGCTGACTCTGAGGAGAGCCAAGGAGAAGAACTAGAAGTGTAGCTGAGGGTGCATTTTATATTTTGTCCAGAGCCAGTCAGCGAGCAGCCACCGCCTGAGATCAGTAAGCCTACGTCAGTTTTCCACCCACCTATTCTTACCAGAGATATTCACCCACACGTGAATAGTTGTGTAGTAGAGGAGGCTTCCTGTCGCCCATTTTATAGAGTTTCCCACTGGTCCTATGAGCCTGTGGAACAATACATGGAGTTTTATTTCCTTCACAACTTGGAGCCGCCCTATTTCGTATCAACTTCAGCCTGTGAGGAGAAGCTGAAGGATGTAATTTTTCTGTTGTCACGGTTGCATCATCTGTTACCAATCATTGACAGAGTGAAGGAGCTTCCCTTCAAGAAGTTAATCAAATGGCTATGGTGGAAGTTTACTTTCACCTAGCCCCATGTAAAGGATTTTATTAATTAGGACTGTACATTAATAAGCTCCTTTGAGCATGTATGTTTATCTTGTTTTACTTTTACTTTTCGGCTTGTATTTTCAGCAGGGTGTTTTGATCTTGATTCCATGGCCCAAAAGAAGGCACTAAAGCTGCAAAATGAGTTATTAGAGCATCACAAGGACAAATCTATCCCCCATGGAGCCTAATGTTAGCACCAATTCTTGCAAGTGGGGTGTTTCTCCACGATTTCAGGCCCTTGGTGTAAAATGCGAATAAATGGGATTTAAAAACTGATCAAATGCATTTTATCCAAGGTCACAACCATGAGCACCATGTGCAGCACACATAAAATCCATTTTGGGTTAAAAATGAAAGCAGGTGGGCGGTTCCAGTATTCAACGATGAGGATCAATCGATGGAGCAGATCGATGGTCAATGGGTAATTGTGGTCAACAGAGTTGCACCGGGTTTAGTGCAAGATATAGCGCTTATATCACCGAAATGTTCAGGGTCGTCTGATCCAGTTGGGACAATTGGCAGCTAGTCGACATTTCGGGGATTTTGGAGCTCCCGGTGGGAGAATCCCCGAAAGGATCGGGACCATTAATATTAAATCAAATCCTACCATTGATCGCAGATTATCCATTTCGACATTTCAGCTACCGAGAGTCTGAAGGACAAGGGGTCGACTCCTTGCCATCCCCAAAACGTGAAATGCAATAGCCCCAGGAGCCTGGCCCGCGGTCATGGCCTAAGGTTTGGTGGAAAGGTGGGGCCTAAAGAAGAGGACAGGGGGGATTTCAGGATATTTAAAGTGAAAGCACCGATGTGATCTGAACCGTCCACCCTGGGGACACGTGGAAAAAATCCATGGTTTCATAGATTGAGAAACCGGGAGAATGAAGACAGGATACATCATGTATCCCCAGTGTGTGAAGTCCTGAAAGAATCAGGACCGGTGATCAAGGTTGGATCTCAACCATCCAACCAAGGGACGCGTGGCGCACGATCAATCTCAGTCTCCATTTCGGCTACTGGGACTTTGAAAGATAGGGGGGGGGTTTCCTAAGAGATAGGCCCCTTTGGGTGGAAAAATGAAAATAAGTGGGGTAAGAACCCACTTACCCTAAGTTGGGTCACAAAATGCGCATTTCGTTAAGCGACGGGCAAATCTGGGCAGCCAAAATCTGTGCACCTAGATCTATGGTCAGGGTTCCATTTTGGACCCCCTTCATCATTCTACATATAACAAGGGGGGGGGGTCCAGAATTGAGCACGCGAGTTTTGACGGCTTATATTGGGGTGCTCAGTTCTACGGACAAGATTGGATTCCAGACCCCTTTTGCCTTTCTACCTTTAATAGGGGGGGGGTCCAGAATGGGCGAATTTGTGTGGGTCCCCCTATCATATCCTCACAATTGCCTCCACCTTTCACCTTCCACCATCTGTCTTCCATTCTATATCTCACCTCCACTCAGCGCCATCCTAGCCCACCTTATTCTCGTTTCAACCTCTTACCTTTTGACGTCTGTCCCTCTCGTTTCCACGTTGCTCCATTATAAGTAGCGTGTCCTCCCTCGACCAATCATGTCCCTTCACCACTCATCCACCACTTCCAATCATGTGCCCCGGTCATCACACCTGCCTCCACACCTTATCATTAAGTCGTTCAGTCAATCCAGGTGGTAGCACGAGAGGGCCTCCACATCCCAAGAGTGCAGAGTTGACCAGGGTTGTTCCCAATCCCAAGGAAGCAGTTATTGAGGTGGTTGGTGGTGGTTAGACATCGTCTCCACCATAAATGGAAAGTCTAGAATAGGACCTGAGGTAGGTCAATTCTTCTGTAGGTGTTATTGGACTAATCAGTAGGTGCAGACACTAATAGATCTCCCTAGATCCACCTGGATATAGAACAAAACAGGACAGAACATGAATCTTTCCCTAAGTTTTGACCATTGAATTAGCTAGTAGGAAGGAACAAGTAACATACCTTAATATCACTTCCTAGGGTCTCTGTTTCTCTCGCTTCACTCCGGTGCTCTCGTGAGGTCAAGACCAAGACAACACAAACCAACCAAAGTGAAGATAGCAAAATATATTCAACAGTCAACTTATGTGTATGATCAAGGAATTACACAATAAAGTGAGAATAGATTTATGGGAAAGGGACATGCCACTATATCATATTGATTGAAAGTAAAGATTACAATTTGATTTCCTTGATGTCGCAAGCTTCCTTTTGATGGCTCTTGGCTCCAACACACACACTTGCTCAATCCTTGTATGAAGAAGATCAAATCCTCTTGATAGACTTTCTAGAGTCTCCAAGCTACTGTTTAGGCTAAGTCCTTCACACAATTCTTTCACCAATTCTCCAATGAATCTTTCTTAACCTTTTCCATGATAATTCCCTCAATATATAGGAGAGAATGAGATAGTTACTTGGATAAGAATGATCCCACAATATCAGGGAATCTAGTACAAGGATAACCATTCGAATGCCAACCCATTCTTCTAGAAGATTCCCTTCTAGAAACATCAAGAATTCATCTTTTTCCATGCTTTAGGAAGATTTCACACCCTAGCTATTCAACACAGTGTGAGAAGTTCACACCCTGGCTTAAAGAAGCCTGCGAGAATGGGTCATTCTCACACCCAATTATATTAGCAGCCTACGAACCTTCTTCAAAAATGAGTTTTCTGGGAAGCGATGAAAGTAACTTTTCTCAGGAGAAAGTTCTTATGAAGAGCTTGAGTACACCATCATCAATACATCATCATGACGACCAAAATCATGGGTAACAGAATGGCCCCCAAAGTATGAGTTTGGAACCAGTGACAGCCGAAAGACTTTGTAAGTTGCATGTGTGTGTCGGAAACCAGGAGCACACCTAATCGGAAACCTATGAACAACCAAGCATCTGCAGAATATCATATATATTAATTCCGAGGTAGGCATTCCCATACTCAGATCACAGACTGATGACATTGTAGACATGGGTCATGGCCACCAATCATACACTGTGGATCCATGCCATCAAAATATAGCATAGCCACCAGGAATACACTGTGGATCTATGCGAGAAATTTCAAATTAAGATGACATAGCCACGAGACATACATAGTGGATCTATGTGTCACAAATTATACAGACTCCATTGCAACCTAGACAAAAAGATGATATCCAGGGTCTTCAATCTCGTCACCCAAAAGTACGAATCTAACCATGTGATTACATGTGTCGAAGTCGAACATGGCAAAAACCACTTGATTACCGGTCATTGATGAAACCGTTAACAAGTGTGAGGGAAATCATCATTGATGTCAATGACTCCCAAGGTACTCTAATACAATCCATCGAGTGTGAATGAATGAGTTGAAGTTGAACATTCAACGGAATCTTTCAATCAGGGGTAAATGATGTAAACCCACTGTCGAAAGCGAGGAAACCTACCATTGAGGCATGCAAGCTCCAAGGTACCAAAGAATTTCCAAGTATTGATTCCGGATAATGAGATGAAGTCGACGGAATAAAAATCGTCACAGGAGTGCCTTAATCAATCCCCCATCAATGAAACGAAATGAGTAATATATTTTGAAGGTGAAACAGAGTATGATGTAAATTGAATTGGACATAGGGAAGGCCGACATGGAGAGAATGGACAACTACAGATGGCCAACTCAATAAAGGTTTCAGATGGACTTCTCTTGAACATATGAATGACATGACCAATGATTTGGTAGCATTGACTCAAAGATGACATAGGGAATGACCTTGTAGCAAATCGAATGAGAGACAAATGGATTTCCCAAACAGGATTCAAATATAATGAATAGGGGGTGTTATGTTCAAGAGTGACACTTACTTCCAATCAATACGAAGATGATAACATATCCCTTTCCCAAATTCCCCCCCACCATTTCTGGCGAGTACCTCTTTATTTTTACGCAAGATTGAGGAGGATAACATATGCTTGTTGATATAAGCTTATCCTTCAGATAAGTCCTTCGGAGTATGTTTAACGAAAGCTAAGAAGGAGTGGTTCGGTCCCATTACGAGTCTGTCGATGTTTGTTTAACGAGTCCAAAGATAGAAAACTCGAAGTTTTTTCATGATTATAGAGTCTGGAAAAACACTTAAAAGAGAACTCTCTTAGTTCCTTTTTTGTAAAATAGTCTGGATGAGACCGAAAAATAGATAAATTATCGCTCACCAAATGCTTACTTCAGATACTTTATCGAGCGTGAAAATAGCAAGGTCGCTCGGCTATATTTTCATGTTTAGAGAGTCTAAAAAGAGCTTAAAGAGGACTCCATGGGGGTTCCTTTTTCGTATAACCTTGTTGATCCTGAAAAAGTGATAAAAGTATGCTCGATCGCGTTCTCATGTATTTTTGAGCCCAAGAACGGACAAAGACCACGCTCGAGGTTTTATACAAAAACCATAAAAAACAATCAAAACATGTGATGACAAAGAAAAAATATGTCTGTATCCCTGTTTAGGAACATCAAAGTCATTATGCCTGCAAAATTTACACTCAAAATGACATTAGGGATTAGGGTTTAATAGATAAATAATCATAAAAAACCAAATGACATAGTAAAAGTAAATAAAAAGGAGTAAAAACTCTTTTTACCATATCATTTTTACTTTTCCACTATTTGAGCTCAAAAAACCCCTCTTTTACCCTAAAAGTTCGGCATCAGATTGCAAGAGTTACGAGCGTCCATTCGTCGAGCCATCAGCGACAGTGAGGTAGGCTCTTTATCCTCTACTCTTTCATGGTTTAATTTTGCATTTTCATTGGTTAAAAATTCATTTTTAAGTTGATTTTATGAGCCCTACTTGCGCTCAACCATTCTCGTAGGTGGGCTATATGGGACCTGCGAGAATGGGTGATTCTTGTAGGTAAGCCCACAACATCCTGCGAGGTTCTCGCACTGTGCCCAAAGGGCACCTACGAGAACTGCAAAGCACAAAAGTTTTTTTAAATTTTACTCAATGAAAAAAGAACTAATTAATGAATAGAGTTTCTAATCTTCTCTTTGTGCTTCCTATGCAGGTAATTGGCCATCAAAATGGTTCTTGAATGGCATGAAAGGGAGCATGAAGAAGACAATACAATTGCCGGAAATCATCCACCTACTATTGCTGCTTTGAGAAACTGTGGCCTCCTGAAGTACTTTCGTATCCTGAGCATGAGGGCCCAAGTCAGGTTATTAGAGTACTTTGTGCGTATGTGGGATCCCGATCAGCAGGTATTTCATGTGGGGGTCCACACATTGTCCTTATATATTGAGGACATTTAATTTTTGACTAGACTATCACGGCATGGGCACTATGTGAGCCTAACTGGTGGCAATGGTGGTGGGCTGCCCATGAGTGAGTATTGTCGTTTACACTGTGTTCCCGAGGCAGAGAGAAAGAAAGGAAAAGTAGTTATTTGGGGAGTATGAGATTTGACCCTCCATACTATCCTATTCACCATAGCTCGGATGGCTGGGAGTTCCGCTCCTCACATGGCGCTACAGAGTTACTTCTAGTATGACATAGAGTGTATTGAACCTCGAGTTTTCAACTGGGCAGATGTTGTGCTTCGTAGTATAAAAAAGCAGTTGACCAAATGCAGATAAGGCGACCTAAAGCAATTTGGGTATGGATCTTTGTTAGTGTCCTTATTCCTTGAGAGGGTTCCATTATTGAGGCTGTAGGTTGAGTGGAATTTACCATCTCCCAGGGATCCAAGGATGCTGAGATGGTGTCGTCTCATGGCTCGGCATGTAGCTGGACCGATCATCAAGTATGATGATACTTTCTTTGACTGGCTTCAACCACAGATGTTGATGGTTGATGACTATGCTTATGCTAGGTTGGATTTCTGAGGAGATCCGGACTTAGTGCTGCCAGAGGATGCTCAGTGGGGGGAACTTGGTAAGAAGTACACACATTTTTTATTTTTAAATGTTTTTGTAAATTTTTATCATATTCAAATGTTTTTGTTTTATAAGTTCATCCAAAGACTAAATACAAAATTCATTTTTGATGACACAGATGTTGGACCTTATCGACCTCCTGGTACTTCTCCCATTTAGCGGTGAGGAGAGGTAGCGACAGCGCCACAATACGCTGAGGATTATCAAGTAGTGGAACAAAATCTAGAGGGCTTGATCGCAGATATTCTAGACATGCCTCTTGAAGAGGTTCCACGACGCGATCAGCGTCATACTGTAGGAGTGTCGGGTTCCATGAGTCGACTGCTCCGTAGGGTTGCTCGGGCAGTTGTGTGTTACCATGAACATCATCCATGATGTCACTTTGTAGAAGCTATGAGCTTCAGATTTTGACATTTTGGTCTTCGGACAAACTTTTTGTAAAAAACTCTTTTGATCGTTATATATACAAACAGCTTCTACCGGTTTACCTTGTATTGTGTGAATATTGATGTGATTGATTTATAAATTATTCAAATGTCTGTCTAATACATAATTAGCCAATGCATCTGTTAATGTATTTAGACATCTAGGAATATGTTGATATTCAATGTAATCAAAATAACGTTCCAGGAGGCGAATTCACAAATACACCCGTAACAAAGTAGGACTTCAAATAGTATAGACATTATTTAACTGTAGTACTACAAGCTGCGAATCAAGTCGCACAACCAAATGACGAATTTCGAGTGAGATAGCATCAACCAATAATTCAATAACGGTGTTATACTCTACAATGTTGTTGGTCGCACGGCTGAGGCACACACCTCGTAAGGAGACAAGTTCGTTTGTAGGGGCGTAAATTGCCCATGCAACAAAAGCAAGGTTTTGAGTACTATGGCTAGTGCCATCAGCGAAGCCAATATAAGGTAGAGAAGACTCCAAAATCTGGAAATCAAACACAACGTCACATAAGGGCAGAGACCAGATAACGACAAAATCAAGCTATAGTAACACACAAGAAGTATGATACAATAAAAATACAAGTACTTGTGCACAGATGATTTTATGCATAGTACTTCTTCAAGTACAACCCATTCCTGGGTTCACTCAAAGGGATACCATCGTAATCTATTAACTCATAAGCTCCTTTTTTCAAAACTCGTCGAACGATATAAGGACCTCACCACATGGCTTCAAATTTTCCAGCCCCTAGCATATCTCGATCTTGATCATAGAGAAGAACAAGATCACCTTCGAAGAAAACGCGAGGCTTGACATGTTTGTATTATTGGGCCTTGACACACTTTTTCTGAGATTCTATGACTAGGGTAGCATCGCGTCAAGTTTCGTCTAATCGCATAAGATACAATAGACGTTCTTCCTCAGCAGAAGTGTTGGGTAGGAGTTCAATAGCTAGTTTTAAAGAGGGTATCTCACATTCAATAGCGAGAATGGCTTCCACACCATAGACTAACTGAAAAGGTGTAAACCCAGTAGCGGACTTGACGGATGTCCAGTACGCCCACAACGCCAAAAACAACATTGTGTGCCAACTTGTTTTATGAATCCCTATCATTCGTCGGATCATAGTTATGAGAACTTTGTTAATCACTTCGACTTGGCCATTGGCTTGTGGGTAATAGGGCATTGAGTTATCATGGCGAAGACCCAACTTTTCAGTAAGTTCAGACATCATAAAATTTCTAAAGTGGCTACCGAGATCAGTGACGATAGCTTGGGGAACACCAAAACAAGCTATAACATGATTAAAAATGAATAATGTTGCGATCTTTCCAGTGTTGTCAAATGTCAGCATTGCCTCGGCCCATTTCGTAAAGTAATCAATGGATACAATGATGTAACCATGCCCCCCAACCGAGTGACGGTGACATGTCATGAAATTGATGCCCCATTTTGCAAAGGGACCAACTGAGACCACAGGGTGAAGAGAAGGGGGATGTGACCGTATATTATGATTATAGGTCTAGAAAGCATGGCATTTCTGAACGACGATGATGCAGTCATTAAACAAAGAAGGTCAAAAATACCCTGTGCATAAGATCTTCTGGGCAGTAGCATACCTAGACATATGACCACCACATGCTCCAGAATGGCAGTCATTCAGAGCTTTCTTGGCTTCGTCCAATGTTAGGCAACGTCGAAAAATAGAGTCAATCCCCTGACGATAAAGAGTATCCCCAAGGATAATGTATTGACGAGCATGATAGCATATGCGACGTCAGTCAGTACTAGACAAAGTTGGCTAGAAAGTCTGGGTTTGGAGATATATAATGATATCCCCATACCAAAGATCAACAATGCTAATAAGGAAAAGAGATTCACCGGGTAATGAATCAACTGCTACATTTTCCGTTGCAGAATTGGGAAAGTCACATATCAACTCAACAAAAAATAAGGACTTCTTGGACTTGGTGTGTTCGAATTCCAAGTCAAACTCCTGGAGTATCACAATCCATTTGGAGTATTTTCCCTCTAGCAAGTGACGTGTAAGAATGTGTTGCATAAGGTTGCAATGATAAATCACTGTAGTCTTGCATGAGAGGATATAGTGTCGGAAGCGTTGGACGGCTTGGACGGCAACCAAGGCCAGTTTCTCAACATGTAAATACTTGATTTCAGTAGGCGTTAGACTTCGACTCAAGTAGTAAATAACATGTTCTTTGTTGGCATCATCCTCTTGAACGAGAACCATACCAATAGTGTACTCCGAGGCAGCAAGATAAAGGAAATAATCGCGACTGTAATCGGGAGGAAAAAGAAGCGGAGCACGCATTAGGGACAATTTCAAAGCCTCAAAAGCGTTGTTGGCAATGGTATCCTAGATGAACTCTGAATCCTTTTTTAGGAGCCTCGTAAATCCACGAGTTATCTCGGCATAATTTGGGATAAAACGATGAAGAAAGTTTTCTTTCCCCTGCAAACTTTGCAACTGGCAAAGTGTAGAAGGAGGAGGGAGATTAAGGATCCCCTCAAGCTTTAAAGGATCCACCCGGATCCCTTGACGCGAAACGATAAAACCTAGAAGACGGCCGGATTCCACATAGAAAACGCACTTATGAGGACTCAAACATATATGGTAGAACCAACAACGAACGAAAATGGCTTAGAGGTGGGTTGGGTGATCGACTCTGTGCATGGAATGAGCGGGTAAATCGTCCAAGTATGGTTGAACGATGTGCTTGATATCATGGAAAGCATAAGACATAGCACGTTGAAAAGTTGCGCTAGCATTCTTGAGACCGAAAGGAAGTTTCCGATAGGAAAAAGTACCCCAAGGAAAAACAAAATTAGTCTTATGTTGATCCTCGGGAACAATGTTGATTTGATTATATCCGAAGAAACCATCCATGAGAGAGAATATTTCACTTTCGGTGCAGTCATCGACAATCTAATCGACAAATGGGGTAGGAAAGTTGTCTTTTGGACAAGCTTTGTTGATAACCCTATAATCAACGCATACATGAATGGTGCCTTGTTTCTTGTCAATCGGGACAAGATTGGAAACCCAGTCTGTGAGAGCCACCGGATAAATAAAGCCGGCTTTAAGAAGTTTCTTGACTTCGAGCTTTATAGCAGCCGCTTTACGTGGGTGAATTGGACGAAGGCATTGCCGGATGAGTTTAGCACCGGGGTATGTCTTGATCTCATGTATCACAATCTCAAGGTCGATACCCGACATTTCTTCATAGCTCTAGGCGAAGATGTCACGAAACTCTTTGAAAAGGGATGTATAGGTGACTATTTCATCAGGGGGACATGAAGCTCCAATATGGACATTTTTTATGATTCCAGGTTTGATGGATATGTCAAGGGGAATTGTGGGTGAGATATTGCTTTAGTTCCCTTTGGAAAACACATCGTGTGCAGACTTGGGAATGGTCGAGATGATGACAATGGTCAACGGGGTCGAAATCCATTGGTAGTTCTCAAGGGTATGTTGCTCCAGAAAGAGGATGGAACGATGATGCCCATCGTCCCAAGGGGTGTCTTCCATGACAAACATAATCATCTCATCAGTGGGAAAAATAACATGAAAAGGATTAGGAGACAACTCACCAAGAGAGGGGGTAGAAGGTGTTGTCGATTGAATGGCCTGATAAGTGGACTCAACTGGACTTAACGACATTTCGTCGCCGAAACGAAGATGATCTCTAGGGTCAAGGACTATCCAGGGGTCATGAGACACAGGAAATTCATGAGGCAAGGTGGAGATCATGTTGATGGAAGCAATAGACGAGCATGGAACATCGGGCAATGGAATGGGGAAAGTACCCATTAACGAAGAGTCCTTGAGAAGGCCTACACTGACGTTCTCATAATCCGGTGGGGTTTTAGTGATAAACAGAACATTGCCAGTATGGGTATCAGAATTGAAGAAGGCTAGTTGATCGACGGTGAAAACCTTACCTTGATATGGGAAACGTACCACACGAAAAAGGGTCAACACAACTGCGTGCATGGAATCGATCCAGCTACGACCAAGCAGAAGATTATAATCAAGGGGAGCGTCAAATACTTCCACTTCAACTTGGACCATTTTTCCTTCTAATGTGATGGGCAACGAAGGAAGAAGACCGTAGGGCTTAAAACCGGAGCCATTGAAGGCTTTAAGAGTGCTATGGGACTCATTCAAAGAAGGAGAGCCTATGGCTTTCTATCAAGAAGGAGACGTACCACATGTCGAGGCACCCTCATCGATAATGGTTCGACAAATGTTTTTGTCAGAGACAATCACTTGGATCTGGAACGCGAGTTGAGGGGGTAACCTGGGAATGTGATCTTCCAAGTCAATGATTATTAAATTCATATCCGTCAGGTCAATTCCATCGATAGCTTTCAACAGTGCCTTCCGTTGTGCGGGACAAGTTTGAAGGACTTCAAGGGATGACATCGCAGAAGGTGCTTGAGCCAGATCTTCAACAATGTTGTAGTTCTGGGCAGCATGAGTGTGAGGATTGAAAGATGATTTCTGAACGACGCCCTTTTGGGGGGGTTGTAGAACTGTGTTGAGGCTCGGTCATTCGATATGAATAGGACCATTGGTAGTTGGATTCGCGGGAGAGGTTTGTACCAAGGAAGGGGGTAAATCATCAACCTTCTCCTTAGAGGGAGAATAATATTTGGCTCGAGTAGTGAGGGCAACGTTTCTCTACTTAGAATTTCCAGTACACATCAAAACATAGGAGGTGGTAGAAGATGAGGGTTGGTCATGGATGACCAACTGAGCCTATTGTTGAGATGGGAAGGGTTGGAACAAAACGGTCGGTGCAGGTGGTTTTGGAGCTCCTTGAAGGAACTTAGTGACCTCGGCACATCGTGGATAATCCTTCGTGTAGTGATCATCACCACAATAAGACAAGGGTATCGTGGTTTGCGCTTATCTCGATCATCAACAGGGGTAGTTTTGGTTTTCTCTACTTGAGAATTATTTTTTCCCTCCTTATTCTTACCTCTCCCCTTTTTAGATTTGTTTTTACCGGCTAGGGTAGATTGGACTGCATTTACCTCAGAAGTCTTGCCGGTGGGAAGGGCAAGAGACGGAGCATTTTGAACATTAGAAGAAGCATATTTGGGGTTTGTGCTTGAGGCGGAATGTGGTTGGGCCTGGGAAGAGCCAATCACACCATTAGCTGCATGTGAGGCAATTGGAGTAGTTGTAGTGCTGGAAGTATTAGGACGAGGTAAGTCAGGTAGTAAATCATAAAGGGTTCCCATTTGTGAGTAAACGAGGTCAATATATTGAGCATGACTTATAGCCTACTCTTCTGTGACTACTCCACCCATGGAAATGTCCTTACCGATGTCATTCACAGATGATTTTTTGAACCACTGGGGAGCTCAAGTTTAATGAGACGTCGTCTCCTTCGCCACTCATGGATGTGATCAGATATATGAGTGGCTTTGTTTTGTTTGAAGGAAGTCAAAATCTCAGTCCCAGTGTCATAATGAATCGGTAACTGGTAGTGTGTGAGGAAAGCCATGGCTAGGGTGTTGAAGTCAGAGAAGAAACCTCGTGGCAATTCGATATACCACTTCACAACAGAACCTGTGAGGGTTCATTGAAAAAGATGTAAATGAATAGAGTCATCCATCAACGATTTGGATGAACACCATAGGTGAAAATTCATAATATGATTGTTGGGGTCCTCTCCTGCTTTGCCATCGAATTTAGGAATGTCTGATGGAAGCTTGGCTGGTATAACAGGCCATTGGGGAGAGTGACGAATAGGATCATTTAAAATCCTTAACAAATTCGGAAGATCCAAAGTGGCGAGAAAGGGTAACTGTCGATTTACCTGAGGGTACTGGTGGCTTTGGGGAGGAAGCCCTGTCAGCAAACTAGTAGGACCATAAGCAGTCTGCATATAATGTGAAGACCCAGGCATATTTGGTGGTGGTTGGAGAGGATAGTAGCTCATAGGAGTATACCCTAGAATAGGGGCTTGAGTTTGAGCATTCTCCCCCCAAATGGGATTGAACGAACCTGGATATGGTTGTCCCATACTAGGAGGTATTACGGATGTAGAGGGGAACTGCTGCCCCCCAATCAATTGAGGAGGATGTTGTATCAACTGATTCCAATAATGGGCTAAGGAGGGAGGTATGTTTTTCCCATAAGGTGGGGTTAGTCCTCCCATCGAAGGTGGTGTTCCAATTGGGGGTTGTGTTCCAATTGGGATTTGTGTTCCAAAAGGATTTTTCCCACTGAGAGGGGGTTGAGTCAGACCACCTTGGTGAAATTGTCCACCAACCAAAAACTGGTAATTTGGAGTGAATGATGGAATAATGCCACTAGGATTAAGATTGCGGGTGGAAGACGAAGAATGTCCTCCAAAAGGAAATTGAGGGAGTGTTGGAATAAAACTGGGAAGAGAGTGCCCAGAAGAAGAAGGACCACCAGGAGAGCCAGATGGAGTTTGCACAGGAGTAGGAATGGAAGCATTCAACACATGGTATCTGGGTGGTAGTGTCAGAGTGACGTTGGGCGTTCGCGGTGTATTGATGGGAGCAAGACTAACCGCAGTAAACCCGGTTGGAACACTCGTAGTAGCTCTGAGATGGGCCATTTCAGCAGGGATGGTAAAGTGATAAGTGGTAGTCAACGGTACTGTCTCTGTACTAGAGATTTCAAAAATCACAGGTGGGTTGATTTCGGAAATCACAGGTGAACCTGGACCAAAAAGGTCCTGTTGAAAAATGCCCGTAGACCAAAAAGGATCTTGGTCCCCAGGTCCATTCAGAGATCCAGAATACACAACAATTAAGTCTTCAAAAGAGTTTGCTCGCATAAAATGTCTCCCAGAATTAGGGTGAATTCGAAAGTCCTCTCGAGTATTTGTAATTCAAAAATGTTCTAGGGAGTCAGTGCACTCCACTTGTGGTGTGGTGACGTCTGGGACTTCACTTTGCCGAGGAGAGCCTTCAGGTGTACTTGTAGGCAAGGGTTGAGAACCTTCCAGATGCTATGGAGATAAACCCTCCATTCTATGGGAATGACATGGAGGAGCTATTGTAAATGAGTGACAAACTTCATGAAGAAAATCCTATGGTCAACTTCAAGAAACAAACAACACGCGCTAGGAAACAAAATCCAGGAAGCAACACCAAGCAAACAAGACCTTCTAATTTCAAAGCCACTAGTTGGTGATGAAATCCAATGTCGCAAAAATGAGACGAGAAGGGGTTGGGATAGGGTGGAAAAGTTACGCTAACGACCCACTTAACGGACTTACACCCTAGTGCAAGATCCCACACATAATCATGGGTATACCCTCCAAGGAGCCTGAGTGAGTTTGGTCAACATCAATTCTAGGTACTGTGAAGACTTTCCCCTTCACAGTCACCTCATGTAAGAACCTAGAAATATAGGCCACTAAGGTCACCACCAACAACAATAAATCCTGGGGGGACAGTTGACAGTCCGATCCACATGCAAGGGCAGGGTATCTAGCCCGAAATCAACTCAAAAGGCTTCCACTCATCATTGTGGGTATACCTCCGAGTGATCCCCGTAATATGTGCAATCTCTACACTGATATCAACAAAGCAGGGTGAGTAACTCTGTCAATATCAATGCGACCTCATGCTTGACCCTTGTGTGAGAAGGGCTTCCCAGGACAAGATGTTGCAAATGGAATTTAACACTCCCTAACACAATATGCTATTGTGTGTTTTGTGCTTTTAGAGAGTGTATCTCTCTTCCTGCTCCAAAGCACTAACCTAGCTAAATGTTGGTGTAATAGAGCCCTATAAAAGAGTTACTAGATAAATTTTACAATTGCGCAGTGTTATTAAGAGTTGTTGTTTACTCAAAGGAAACGGAGATGAAACTTATGTTGTATGACTCTGACCCAACAATGCATGGATGAGAATGAAATATAGCAATTTCTGTTTGATATATCCTATGTATGGGAGGGAAAGAGAAATTTTTCCATATCAACCTTGAACTACAATACAATTTCCTTTAAAATGCAAATGCAACAAATTACGCATCAACAACAATTCTCTATTGTGTCCTTTTCAATAATTTCAACAATTGATTTTCAATGTTTTCGAAGACAAAAAAGAGTTTTTGAAAGAAAAACGTTTGTTCACTTTTCAAAAAGGACCCACACCATGATAGTGAGAGTACTGAAAATAAAAAACCAATAAACAAGCAATGATAAAAACCCAAACCACTCTTTCAATGGAAACAAAAATAACAAGCAAACCAATCTAGTCTTTTCAATTGCATAAGAAAAGTGATATTTCAAACAATAAGGAAATGATGAAGACCAATAAAACTCAACTTTCAACCGATCACCGATTCTTAACTAATCAAACACACTCAAATTCCGAAATCAGAGAGTATGGTTTTGCCAAGAAAAGTCAAGAAACGAAATTCAAGACATAAGTGACAAGAAAAGCCTTGGAAATCCTAAGACTATCCATGCATGAAAAAGAAGACAAGAAAGACATCAATAAATGGTCCAAGAAACTCTTATGAGGCACCTAGACTGATTTGGACAGTTGAAGATGCCAAAACTCAAATCCAAAAGTTTGAAAAATGGGTTCGCAGGCTTAGAGTGTTACACAGTGCGAGAATTAATGATTCTCGCAGGTGGCTCTTGAGAAGAGTGCGAGAACCTCGCACTGAACCTAAAGGAAAGATGCAAAATCTATAGATTCTCGTAGGCTACAGTGAAGTGCAGTGCGAAAACCTCTTAAACTAGTCAAATTTTTGGAAAATGAAACAAAATTTGAAAAGGCCTCTAGACCCAGAGGGTCTATTAGGATATCCTGAAGACTTAGAGATTGATAGGAAAGGAGAAAAGTAAAACAAGAGCAAATGGCCACAGAAAAACACCAAAATCCACAAAGAAAATGGGATGCTCCCCAACGAAGTCACCAATTTTGTTATCGGACTAATCGGTAGGTGCGGACACTAACAAATCTCCCTAGATCCACCTGGATCTAGAACAAAACAGGATAGGACATGACTCTTTCCCTAAGTTTTGACCATTGAATTAGCTAGTAGGAAGGAACAAGTAACATACCTTAATATCACTTCCTAGGGTCTTTGTTGCTCCCACTTCGCTTCGATGCTCTCGTGAGGTCAAGACCAAGACAACACAAACCAACCAAAGTGAATATAGCAAAATATATTCAACAATCAACTTATGCATATGATCAAGGAAGTACACAATAAAGTGAGAATAGCTTTATGGGAAAGGGACATGCCACTGTATCATATTGATTGAAAGTAAATATTACAATCTGATTTCTTTGATGTCGCAAGCTTCCTTTCGATGGCTCTTGGCTCCAACACACACACACTTGCTCAATCCTTGTATGAAGAAGATCAAATCCTCTTTATAGACTTGCTAGAGTCTCCAAGCTACTGTTCAGTCTAAGTCCTTCACACAATTCTTTCACCAATTCTCCAATGAATCTTGCTTAACCTTTTCCATGAGAATTCCCTCAATATATAGAAGAGAATGAGACAGTTACTTGGATAAGAATGATCCCACAATATCAGAGAATCCAGTACAAGGATAACCATTCGAATGCCAACCCATTCTTCTAGAAGATTCCCTTCTAGAAACATCAAGAATTCATCTTTTTCCATGCTTTAGGAAGAGTTCGCACCCTGGCTATTCAACACAGTGTGAGAAGTTCGCACCCTAGCTTAAAGAAGCCTGCAAGAATGGGTCATTCTCTCACCCAAATATATTAGCAACCTACGAACCTTCTTCAAAAATGAGTTTTCTGGGAAGAGATGAAAGTAACTTTTCTCAAGAGAAAGTTCTAATGAAGAGCCTGAGTACACCATCATCAATACATCATCATGACGACCAAAATCATGGGTAACAACAGAGTTGTTAGGAGCCTGATTTTGTCTAACATAAGTGCATGACTGTCCAAAGATTGCAGGCGCATTCTACTAATAGACATGCAGACAAAATGTTTTTAATGACGTGTCTCATTTTTTCTGTTGTTTTTTTCTTTAGGTATATGTAGTCAATTTTATCATTTTTGTAAGGATCGATGGTAGAGAAAAGCTCCCAACTGTAAAGCTTTAACAAAGAATCTCATTCTTTGGTTATAGAAGGACATCTTGAGACTTCTTGTTTAATGGCAGCCAACTTCCTCTTTTCCTTTTTCCTCTGAATCTGAAAGCCTGGGCATGGATGATCCAGTCAGGTGTTGTATAACTATATGATGCATGTTTGATTATATTAGTTCTGCAACATTTTAGGTTTATCTTTGAAGTTTCTCGGGTCTGAGAGGATCTCATATATGAGACTTTTCCCCTCTAAAGGGTTGTTGGAAGACCGGATGTCTAGAGAAGACTTTATTTCCCTTCTCTTTCCCTCCACTTACTCACCACTTATTACAAATTATTGGCTTAAGTTAGATCAAGACCTCGCATGTCTTTGTTGTTCTAGCCCAATTTTCTAAGTTAGAATGATATTGTTCTTATTTTTCTTCCATTTGATCACCCTTTATAAACAAATCGTGACATAAACTGATGGGCATCAGGCTCTACTCCTGTTGCAATCCAGGAGTGACTTCTGACACCAACACCATCTAATATGGGAAACAACATCATGTATACTATCCATCCATGGGTTTTGTTTCTACATGTACATTGTCCTTCATGTCCAAATACCTTCATCAATCTTGTGGTCCAAAACCAATGACTCGGGTTGACATCAATGATAACAACCAATCTTCCAACATGACCTAGATTAGTCCAAAACCCTAATTCCTTTAACAGAAATAGAAAAACCATTAGAAAAAACCATGTGTCTAAAAACCACCTAAATACATGACATGTTTCCAGAGGCAAGTGACATGTTTCTTGAGGTAAAAAAAATTCTCGGGGGTGTTGCCCCCAAACCCCAGTGTAGGGGGGCTATCGCCTCCCTACAACCCTTGAAGGGGGGGCCTAGAGACCCCCCCTCAAACTCCCCTATGTGCTCGGTGCAACGTAGTAGACACTAGAGTTAGTAGTGCAAAGAATATAACACATACCAAATGTTTTCCCACTTGTTGGTTTCTTTGCATACAAGGGGTTACAGGGTTACATAGTAAAAAATCCAAGGCAACAATGCCCATGGATCCTCTACACCAAGAGAACTTCTCATTGCTCATAGATTTTGTTAATGAATCTGCAACATTCTTTAAAGTGTCCACCTTCATTGACAACACTTTCTTTTCTTCAACCATTTCTCTCACAAAGTGATATTAAATATCAATATCCTTTGTCTTTGAATAATAAGGCGGGTTCTTCACGAGAAAAATGGCACTTGGACTATCACAATCTATCCTTACAACTTGATGTACCAACCTAATACCTGAACACAATCTTTGTAACCATACTTCTTCCTTACTTCCATGGGTGGCTTCCATGTCTTCGGCTTCTGTAGGTGAAAGTGCCACTACAACTTGTCTTTTGCTCATCCAACTGATTGCTCGTCCAAACAATTTAAAAACATACACACTTATAGATCTCCTACGATCCATATCTCCAGCCCAGTATGCATCCACAAAACTATGTATATCCACCACTGTGTCCAATCCCAGTCTTCCTTCATAGCACAATCCATAGCTAGCAGTGCCACGCAAATACCTGAAAACCCTTTTTACTATTGTCCAATGCTCCTTCCCTGGTTTTGACATATACCTGCTCAAAACTCCCACTGCATGTGCAATGTACGGTCTAGTACAGACCATTGCATACATCAAACTTCCAACTTTATTCTCATATGGAACATGATACATGTCCTCCTCTTCTTCATGTGTCTTGGGACACTAATCCGTAGATAATTTTACACCAACAGGAATAGGAACCTTGACCGGTTTACATTCCTACATATTAAACCTCTGCAATATTGTCTCAACATATTTTTTCTAATTTAACCAGAGTTTCCTCATTTTCCGATCTCTTTTAATTTCCATTCCCAAAATGAAATTTGAAGCAATGAGATCCTTCTTGTCAAATTTAGAGGACAACTGAGTTTTCACATTCTGGATAATCTCCTCGAAGTTTCCTATCAACAACATGTCATCCACATACAAAACCAAATAAATCAAATGATCACCAATTAATTTAAAATACACACAGTGATCCTCTTTGCTTCTTGTGAAGCCAAGTCCCAGCATATAAGTATCAAATATTTGATAACACATCCTTGGTGATTGTTTTAAACCATACAGGGACTTTTTCAGCTTGCATACTAGCTCCTTCTTTCCCTTCACAACATAAGCTTCTGGTTGCTTCATATAGATTTCTTCTTCCAGATCCCCATGTAGGAATGTTGTCTTCACATCCATTTGTTCTATTTCAAAATCAAATGTAGCAGCAACATATAACATAAATCTTATGGAGGTTAACTTGGCAACAAGAGAAAAAATATCACCAAAATCAATTCCCTCAACCTGGGAATAACCCTTTGCTACTAACCAATCTTTGTATTTCTCCACTTTTCCTTATGCATTCAACTTATTTTTAAATACCCATTTGTTGCCAATGGGATTTCTTCCAGTTGGAAACTCCACTAGATCCCAAGCCTCATTCTTATCCAAAGATGCCATTTCTTTGTCCATGGCCCTTTTCTAGATATTTCCATCCTCCGAATCCACTGCCTCCCTGACAGTTCTAGGATCATCGTCAGTAATAGACAAAGAAAAATTTGAATGGAAATCAGATGGACTATACCTTTCTGGTAGCCTTCTTTCTCAAACCGATCTCCTCAATATTGGAGTATGAGGATCTTCTTCTTCTAATTCATGTTCTTCTATAGAGTCTGATTCATCATCCTTTAAATCAAACTCTATCTTCTCTGGTTCTTCCTTACTTGGTAGGGCTTCCTGTTTAACAACATCCTTCATTTCTCTAAATACCACATCTCAAGTATACACTACCTTCTTAGTTTATGGGTTCCAAAGCTTATAACCTTTGAGACCATCTTTATATTCAATAAAGATACACTTTTCAGCCTTCTTATCCAACTTACTCATGTTTTCCTTTGGAACATAAACATATGCATCACAGCCAAATACCTTGAGATGTGTGAGAGAAAGTTCCTTACCAGCCCATACCTCTTGTGGAGTCTTGTCATACAAAGATAATGAGGGTGATCTGTTGACCAGGTAACATGTAGTACCCACTGCCTCTGCCCAAAATTCTTTCCCTAACACGACACCACTGAGCATGCACCTTGCTTTTTCCATCAATGTCCTGTTCATCCTTTCTGCAAATCCATTCTGATGAGGTGTATATGGAGTAGTCTTATTCCTTTCTATACCACAATTCTTACAGAATTCTTCAAATTCATTCCCGTAGAATTCTCCACCATTATCTGTCCTCAACACCTTAATTATTTTCTCTGTTTGATTCTCAACAAGAACCTTAAACTCTTTAAACCTATAAAATACTTCATATTTCTTCCTGAGGAAATATATCCCAGTATTCCTCGAGAAGTCATCTATAAATGAGACATAGTACACAAATTTTCCCAATGATGGGACCGACATAGGTCCAAAAACATCACTGTGAACTAGTTGTAAAATTCCTTCTTCCCTCGTTGCACCAGAGGGAAATCTTACACGATTTTGCTTCCCATATAGACAATGTTCATAGAAATCAAAATCCAGATACCATTTAGACATACCTTCAACCATACCTTTACCGTGTAGTAGTTGAATACCCTTCTCTCCAATATGCCCCAGTCTTTGATGTCATAGAATAACCTTTTCTCCAGAGATTGTAGGAGTTCTTTCTTATTCAACTCCAATATTAGGAACAATGGAACTATTACACCCATCACTAATAATGCTTCCTTGTAGCTTATACAGAGTTCCAAACCAAACTCCCTTCAGCAACACCATTTCTCCTCGAACCATCCTGCAGGTTTTCTTTTCAAATATTGTTCTTATCCCTGCATCGTTCATTTTGTTTATAGAAATCAAATTTTTGGTGAAACTTGGGATGTGCAGAACATCAGGTAGTGTTCTAATCCTTCCATATATGAGCCTTAACTTGAATCTTCCTCTTCCTATGATTATGGTTGCCGAATCATTACCTAAGAAAACATTACCTCCATTGTACCTTTCATATTCATAGAACCACTCCCTGTGGGGATTCATATGAAAGGATGCACCAGAGTCAACCAACCATGCATCATGATCTACATGTGTGCTTGAAGAGGCCAAGTACACATCCCCTCCTTCTTCCTTGGAGGTCTTTTCTTCCATAGAATGAGATTCTTCATATCCCTTCTTTTTATCAACCTTGGATCTACACTGCTTCTTGTAGTGCCCTTATGTTCCACATCTCCAACATACCCTTACAAACTTTCTGGGAGATTTATATCTTCCCTTAGACTTATATCTCCCACTTGAGAAATCAAATCTATTCCTTTCCTGGGAATGTCCTCTTGCAAATAATACATATGTGATCTATCCTTACATATTCTTCTGTCTCATCTCCTCCAACAACAAGGATGAGACCACTTCCTCAAACTTCAAGGAAGTTGTCTTACTACCTATGGCCACCACCAGACTATCCCACAATTTTGGTAAAGAACACAGTAAACTGACACATTTATCATCATATGAAATTTTAATCTCAACAGATACTAACTGACTTACCACATTATTGAAGGTGTCCAAATGCTTTGTTACCGAGTCTCCATCTCTCATCCTCAGGTTATACAACTTCTTTATCAGGAATAGTTTATTCACTAGGGACTTAGAATGATACAACTTCCCCAACTTTTTCCATAAATCCTTGGTTGTAGCTTCCTCTAACACATTCAATAATATTGAATCAGAGAGACACAATCGGATTGTGCTCTTTGCCTTCCAATCCAACTTTTTCCAGTCATCTGCTGAAATTCCTATAGGTGCAGTACCTGGATCTACTATGATCCACTGATATTTGTCCACCAAAATATCTTCCATCTTGAGCTTCCATAGCTCAAAACTTTTCCCATTAAACTTCTTAATCTCCATCTTCGAATTGCTTGCCATTTCTTTTCACCTGAAAAATCAATACCATAGATATCCCACTGTAACAAGGCTTATCACAGTCCCGAGCCAAACCCTTGACCACAAAGGTGTCCCCTTGAAGCCTATAAAGCTCTGTTACAAAATGTAGATTTTAACCTTGTACAATATATACTGCAAACAAATTTTCAGTAAAACAACAGAAAATATACAATGGAAAATACAAACATTACACAGATATTTTTCCCCTGGAAACCCAAACCAAGAAAACCAACATATTCTATATTAATTCACATGTTATACATTTTTTACAATACAATATACATATGGGATCCCGCAGAATCCAAAACCCTAACCCAATGACCTAGATTAGTCCAAAACCCTAATTCCTTAACCGAAAATAGAAAAACCATCAACAAAAACCATGTGCTAAAAACCCACCTAAATATGTCACACATTTCTCAAGGCAGGTGACACTACTACTCGTGCAAATACTATAACACATACCCAACAGGAATTGTCATGAGATATACCTTCAACTCTTTTCGAAGTGCTCTTCCCCAAACTTCCAGATTTATGCTACGTGTCTCCTACACAACCAACGATTGCGATTACTTCGTGACTCCATGAGTTTGTGACTTTTCACTTACAATACCTCAAGACTTCCTAAACTACGAAGTGTCGAAACACCTTACGACAAACCTTCTCACAGTTCCTCTGGATCTGAAAATCTGGAATTATTTGCCTCCCTCTAGGAAAAATCTTATCCATGAACTTTTGATGGAAATATCGGGGGTTCTCGTCCTTGAAGATTTTTCTCTACTTTCCCTCCTGAGCTTAACTTCCTTGACCTTCTCTCATTCCTTAGAACACTCCCCTCGACACTTAGTCGAAACCTCAACTTGTGCATGCCTTGTAGCAGGTTCTCTTCCACACCTAGCTTCTCTGTGGATGGTCTTGCACTCTTTGTGAATATTCTTCAACTCCTTCTCTCTTCTGTGACTAAAGTCGCACTACTCCTCCTGATAATTTGAATCTGAAAAATCTATCATGCACTCCTTACGGACGTCTATGCACTCCTTCCAGACATAAGTTCACGCTATCTCTTCTGAGCTTGCGATTCGATACAGACTATTTCAACACACTCCTTGTGGAAACTATGCACTCCTTGCACCCGTTCATAGAAGAGAAACAAATGAAATTTATCCACTCTTCACAGTGACTCATACATTCAACCATGTAAATGCATGCATAGATACTAGAACTGTTGGATTACTGAGAGGGGGGGTGAATCAGTAATAGAGCATTTTAATCCTTTTTAACCATATAATCCAAGTGTTATATCAATGTAGCATTATCATCCAATAACTGCAGATTAAATAAGAAATGAACAAATGACAAATCATACACATACATAGTACAGCAGTGTTTTACATGAAAACCCAAAGTGGGAGAAAACCACAGAATGTTTTTTCTTATATGTCTTAAAAAATTGCATTCATTGGAAGCACCAACTTCCTTTGTTTTCTAGGTGCAACTGGAAGGAGGCTGAAACCCCCTTGTTTCTCAGGTTACAACCTGAGGGAAGCTCCAACTCCCCAATTATCTGGTTACAACCAGAAGGAGGCTACAACCCCCTATGTTCTCCAACTACAACCATAAGGTGGCTACAACCACCTGTCCTTTCCCTGTCTAACCTCCCTCACATATAAGTAGAATTATGGAACCACTGTCACACTATCACTATGAGATATACTGTTGTAAACCTATACCAATCAACCTGTAATCAACCTGTACCATAAACAAGTGCATCAACTATGCACAAACTCGTACAAAACCTGTACCATGAACAAGTGCATCAACCATGCACCAAACCTGTACAAAACATGTACCATGAACAAGTGCATCAACCATGTACCAAAGCTATACAAAACCTGTACCATGAACTAGAGCATCAACCATGCACCAAACCTGTACAAATCCTATACCATGAACTAGTGCATCAACCATGCACCAAACTTGTACAAACAACATGTCACAACAACATGTCCAAACAATCTATCACAACAACATGTCTCATCAATCTTATAAACCAAATCAGATCTACTCACCAAGATAAATCATAAAGAAAACTCTCAAAGATGTGCATCAACCAACCATAACACAACAACTCATAATCATCACCAAGATCGATATGTGCTTCTAATAATATACCAATACAAGTATGCTACATCATCCATAAACCATGTGTCAACAATACTACTAACAAGTGCCTCCAACCATGTACCAAGTATGTACCAATAATGTATAAACTACTCATCAACTATGACTCATCAAGATGTACCAACATCATCAACTATACACCTCATGTATGTGCCAACTCATCAACTACTTGTCTCAACCATGTACCCAACATGTACCTCAACCAAAACCCTTCATCAATATCATCATCAAAATATGATTTGTAACTCTATAATAGACTTGGTGTATATGATCACATACTTGCAAACCTTCCTTAACTTTAACAATAGAAGACTATCATTTTCATCAAACTTTTCTTTAGTCTCGCATGACTAGTTTTGGATTAGTCAACAACCCTAAATTGAAATAATTATAACTATGTACCTATAATGAATAAAGATCTAAAAATGATATACAATGTTCTTCATTGTGTTTTATGCAACTCCTCCAGGTGTCACTACTTGGAACCTATTAGAAAAGGATTTATAGCAAAAATGGCATACCTTGTTGAAGTCTAGCTTATTATAGAGAGATACCTTGTATAGCATGCCCCTCACGGAATATTTGTTGAATGGATATGAAAATGTTACACAGAATACTACAGACTGTAATATAACCAACAAATTTGGTCCTACTGAATTTGGATCTGTTATGAAGAATTTTTTACATTTTTACCTGAAACACTTATTTTAGATTGGTTTTCGGACTAGCCACAAACCCTATTTTCCACGGAGTGTAACTCCAAAAATACAATGACCCACAAGCTTAATTTTTTACCAAAGATACTTGGATATGTTTCCTCAATGGAATAGCAATTTCACAGTCTGAATCATTCTAGAATTTTTTTTTACTGTGAAAATGGTGAGATGACCTGTAAATAACATACCTTAGAAAGCATCATCAAAATAATTTATCCTCCCTTGAATTATGACCTTCTTTTCTTCACCTTCCCTCTAAAATTTGGCTTAGATATCCTTTGGTTACCTCAGTCACCTATAGATATTCAATATTCTCAAGTGTGATGTAAAATGAGAGAGTCTTGCCTCTTATTTATACTCTCCATCTTCTAGGTCACTTAACCCATTTCTAGGTCACTTAACCCATTTATAGGTCACTTAACTTGTTTTCCTCATTTTTAGCGTTAACCACTTTCCATAATTAGAAAGTTCTCCATTACTTTATCATTTAAATATTCCTCCTTGACTTTGTCACCTCACTTTATCATTTAAATATTCTTCTTTGATTTTGTCACTTCACTTTATTATTTAAATAATCCTTCTTGACTTTGTCACTTTACTTTATCATTCAAATAATAATTTATTCTTTGCAATCTCTTTGACTTCTTTGACCTTTTGGGATTTCAAGCCAACATATGAGGGTCCTCCAACTTCGTAAGGCCATAAATCTCAAACCGTGAGGAGTTATGTGACGTTCCACATACCACCAAAAATGGCATGACATGTAATATCCATATAGAATAGTATTGCCTTCAAATATATCAAAAATCATACCATTATCCATCAAACAAACTTGGGTCCATTACCCAAACCTTGGTTCTCCAACTTCTCATGGCCATAACTCTCTAACCGTGAGGAGTTATGTGATGTTCCACATACCACTAGAAATGGAATGACATGTACTATCCATATAGATCGGTCTTAGCTTAAAATATATTAAAAAACATACCATTATACATTAAACAACCTTGGGTCCATTACCAAAACCTTTGTGCTACCAGAATTCGCTACTGGAATTTCTCCCAGGGTTGACATCAATCTACAATATCACTCTCCAATAGTTGACATGAATGACAACCAACAATCCATACCAACTATCCATCAACCTAAGCCAACTGTCTGATAATATCCTCCTTTGGCATTGATGGCAACACCAACATTGATGGAAACACTTAGTCATGATAACATTCATTCTTATATTCTTCATCAATGTTTCTATCTCTCCCCCTTTGACATCAATGGAAAAGGGTATCTCCCTTTGGGGATGCTCCCCCTCAATGAAATCTCCTTAGGGCTTCTCCCCCTGTCTACATTCCTTTGATTTTTCTTTGTTTTTATAAGCCTTTGATTACTGTCTTTCCCTTCATATGAATATTATCTCCCCCTTTTACAAAGGGTATCACTCTGAATTCATATCGCTCATTCTTCCCTTGTGACAATTTCTTTGCTTGGAAACATGCCTCTATTCTCTCTCTCCAAGGATTTACCTTTGCATCTAATAAATATCTCCCCCTTTGTCCTATTTATTTTGCTTCCTCATGTACATCTAAGACATATCAAATAAGCATTAAAAATCATTCATTTTGGAGTAGAAATTTCTCCTAGTCTCTGGTGAAGATACTCAAGGGATTCCCATGGAAGCAGTTTTATAAAGATGTATGCCACTTGTTCTTTTGTTCCCACATATTCAACTCTGATGTTCTTCTTTGCAACTTGTTCCCGTAGAACATGATACTTTATTGGAATATGCTTTGTCTTGGAGTGTATCACTGGGCTTTTTGAGATACTGATGGAGCTTGTATTATCACAATAGATTGGAATGGGCTCAGCATACTCAACTTGTATATCTATCAAAGTTTGTTTCATCCATAGAACCTATGTACAACATGTTTTTTCTGCAATATACTTTGCCTCGACTATAGATAAGGATATTGATGATTATTTCTTGCTTAGCCAAGATACTAAACACTCACCCAAGTAGAATGATGCTCCAATGGTGCTTCATCGATCATCAATGCAACCTACCCAATCTACATCTATGTAGGAAATAAGTGATAGATCCTTTCCTTTTGGATACCATAATCCAAACTCTTTTGTTCCTTTGAGATATTTGAAAATCCTCTTCACTGCTAATACATGTGATTCCTTTGGTGCTGCTTGAAATCATGCCACATGTCCAACTGCCTGCATTACGTCTGGTTTGGATGTTGTCACATATAGTAAGATACCAATCATTGACCTATAATTACTCTGATCTGTAGACTTTGAATCATCATCTTTGCTCAACTTACAACTTCTTTGTATAGGAGTGGTAACTGGTTTGCAATCTTCCATTCCGAACCTCTTTAGAATTTCTCTGATATAATTAGTTTGAGAAATAAAAATTCCTTGGTTTCTTTGACATATATGAAGAACCAAAAAGAAGGATAGTCCTCCAAG
>ML820325.1:111614-123670 GCA_009831015.1 Picea engelmannii
CTTATTCTTTGGTCTTGGAACCAATTCCCAAGTGTCATTTTTCTCTATTTGATCCAATTCTTCATCCATGGCCTTATTCCAAAATTCATCCTTGTTGGCTTCTTCAAAACAGTTTGGCTCAATTGTAGATAAGAGTGCTAGGTTTGTTTGTTCTGGTGAATAGATTTTTCTTCTAGTCTCAACTCCTGCATCTTTGTTTCCAATAATTTGATCTGAAGGATGATTCTTCTGTACTCATTTTCTAGGTGTATTTGGATATACTTGATGAACTTTCTCTTCTAATTCTGTCGGATTCTCTTCATCTTCATCTTCCTCTTCTTCTTCTTTTTCATCTTCTTCTTCAAAAAGTTGTACCATTGATTTGTTTTCTTCTTTCTTTTATTCTGGTCTGCCTGTTTCATCAATTGTTACGTTCATGTTTTCCACAACTTTTTTTAATCTTAGATTGCAACACTTGTATTCTTTCATTGTACTTGAGTAACCAACAAGTATTCCATTGTCCACACGAGAGTCAAACTTTCCCATTCTGCCATCTTCTCTTTTGATGTAGCATTTGCTTCCAAAAACTCTGAAGTGCTTCACATTTGTTGGTCTTCCTTTCCATAGCTCATAGGAAGTTTTATCAGTGTTGTTTCTGATCATTACTCTATTTTGAATGTGAACTGTAGTATGCACTGCCTGTGTCCAAAAAATATCTGTCAACTTTGAATCCATTATCATTGTTCGAGCCATTTCATGTATTGTCTTGTTCTTTCTTTCAACAACTCCATTCTGTTGAGGGGTCCGAGTGACGGAGAATTGCTTTTTTATTCCATGATTGTTGTAGTAGTCCATAAATTTATTTGAGGTGAATTCTCCTCCATTATCCGATCTTAAGCATTTGATTCTTGAATCCATCTCATTTTCAACCATTTCCTTGTAGATCTTGAAAATTTCAAAAGCTTCTGATTTGTTCTTGAGAAATTAAACTGTAGTCATTCTTGTATAATCATCAACTAATAACATAAAGTATCTCTCACCTTTTAAGCCTTTTGTTGTAGTTGGTCCAACTAGATCAATATGCACAATTTCCAGTGGTTTTGTTATTGAATATTCCTTTGATTTGAACCTAGACTTTGTTTGCTTTCCATGTTGGCAATGCTTGCATAAAGTGTTGGTTGGTTTCGTGATCTGGGGCATTTCTCTGACTACTTCTCTTTTGCTTACTTTGACAAGGTTATCAAAATGCATGCGACCCATTCTTCTGTGCCATAGCCAACTTTCATCTTCCTTTCCTAGACAACACTTTTCATTTCCAATTTCGCTTAACACATATATGTTGCTTGAAGTTCTTGCAGCTGTAGTGACCAATTTTTCTGAACCTTCTCTTCTTATCTCACACTTTTGTGAATCCAAAGTAACTTTATGACCTTGGTCACACATTTGAATCACACTTAAAAGATTATGTTTCAGATCTTCTACTAGTAGAACATTTTCTGCCTTTCCATTCTTGTTCCCAATTCAGATTGTGCCTTTTCCAACGATTTTGGATGAATCATCATTTCCAAAGGAGACTGATCCATCTCTTTCCTTTCGTAATTTAGGAAACTTGTCTCTATCACCTGTCATGTGTTTTGAACATCCACTATCAACATACCAACCACATTTCTTCTGTTTATCTTGTAGAGCAATTGTGCATTCTTCATTGCTATACTGATCTTGCTTTCTTATCCATGTCATTTTCTGAGGTTCTTGTTTGTGACTTTGTTGAGGTTCTTTAGGAGGGACTTTCATTCTGCAATTTTTGGCCATGAATACAAAACTGTTACATTTGTAACGTTCCACTTCAGTGCTCAAAGATTCAAACCCGTTGTAACTTCTTTTCTATGTTTCACTAGGTCTTCTTGAATAACCCCTTTGTGTATGGCTCTCAAATTAGTTATTGTTCCTGTTGTTAGCTCTGCAATTTACAGCTTTATGTCCAAAATTATTACATGCATATCATAAACCAAAAAATATAGTTTGATACCTGGTAGTTGAATATCTTATGAAAGGAGGTGCTTTGATGAATCCATCTTCTTCTTGAGGCTTGTTTATCTGTTGTTGATTCTGAAATCTGAATCTTCTTGGTGAAGGAGTGTCCCTGTAATCTTCCTTGTATATCTTTTTATCCCCTTTGATTGTTTCTGCATAAATTTTTGGATTTGTTTCTTGTTCTGTTGTTTTGGAGCTTGATCCCTTTTCTGTCTGATTGTATCCAAGTCTGGATTTGTCAAGATAAGATTTTTGACTGTTGATAATGTCATCTAGAACTTTTGAGCTATTCTGCATATTTTTCTTTTGAATATCCTTTCTTAGTGTGACAATCTCTTCTTCGAGGTTTTCAATGATCCTGTCCTTTCCTTCTAGCTGTTATTTAAGTGCTTCTTCAATTCTTTTATCTTCTTCTATTTGAACCTTCAATTTTGTGATCATTTGTTTTAGGTCTTGAGTGTCTTTTTTCTTATCTAGTTCTTCTTATAGTTTCATCTTTTCTATTTTGATAACTTCTATGGCACTTATAACGTGTCACAACAACCTGTCCAAACAACCTATCACAACAACCTGTCTCATCAATATTATCAACCAAATCAGATCTACTCACCAAGATCAATCACCAAGACAACTCTCAAAGATGTGCATCAACCAACCATAACACAACAACTCATAATCATCACCAAGATCAATATGTGATTCTAATAATATACCAATACAAGTATGCTACATCATCCATAAACCATGTGTTAACAATACTACTAACATGTGCCTCCAACCATGTATAAACTACTCATCAACTACGACTCATCAAGTTGTACCAACATCATCAACTATACACCTCATGTATGTGCCAACGCATCAACAACTTGTCTCAACCATGTACCCAACATGTACCTCAACCAAAATCCCTCATCAATATCATCATCCAAATATGATTTTTAACTCTGTAATAGACATGGTGTATATTATCCCATACTTGCAAACCTTTCATAACTTTAACAACAAGAGAATAACATTTTCATCGAACTTTTCTTTAGTCTCACATGACTAGTTTTGGATTAGTCAACAACCCTAACCTGAAATAATCATAAATATGTACCTGTAATGAATAAATATCTGAAAATGATAAACAATGTTCTTCATGTGTTTTATGCAATTCCTCCAAGTGTCACTACTTGGAACCTCTCAGAAAAGGAGTTATAGGAAAAATGGCATACCTTGCTGAATTATGGCTTATTATAGAGAGAGACCTTGTATAGTGTGCCCTGCACGGAATATGTGTTGAATGGATCTGAAACTATTACAAAGAATACTATAGATTGTACTCCAACCAACACATTTGGTCTTACTAAATTTGGATTTGTTATGAAGAATTTATGACATTTTTACCTGAAACACATGTTTTAGACTAGTTTAAGGACTAGCCACAAACCCTATTTTCCATGGAGTGTAACACCAAAAATAAAACGACCCACAAGTTGAATTTGTTACCACCAATACTTGGATATGTTTCCTCAATGGCATAGCAATTTCGCTATTTGAATCATTCCATCAAAAACTTTATTGCGAAAATGGTGAGATGACTTGTAAATAACATAGCTTAGAAAACATCATCAAAAGAATTTATCCTCCCTTGAATTTCAGCCTTCTTTTCTTCACCTTCCCTCTAAAATTCGGCTTAGATATCCTTTGGTTACCTCAGTCACCCATAGATATTCAATATGCTCAAGTGTGATGTAAAATGAGAGAGCCTTGCCTCTTATTTATACTCTCCATCTTCTAGGTCACTTAACCCATTTCTAGGTCACTTAACCTATTTCTAGGTCACTTAACCCATTTATAGGTCACTTAACCTATTTTTCTCATTTTTAGGGTTAACCGCTTTCCATAATTATAAATTTATCCATTACTTTATCATTTAAATATTTCTTCTTGACTTTGTCACCTCACTTTATCATTTAAATAGTCTTCTTTGATTTTGTCACTTCACTTTATTATTTAAATAATCCTTCTTGACTTTGTCACTTTACTTTATCATTCAAATAATAATTTCTTCTTTGCAATCTCTTTGACTTCTTTGACCTTTTGGGGCTTCAAGCCAACATATGAGGGTCCTCCAACTTCGTAAGGCCATAACTCTCAAACTGTGAGGAGTTATGCGACGTTCCACATACCACCAGAAATGGAATGATATGTACTATCCATATAGAATAGTCCTGCCTTCGAATATATCAAAATTTATACCATTACCCATCAAACAAACTTGGGTCCATTACCCAAACATGGGTTCTCCAACTTATCATGGCCATAACTCTCTAATTGTGAGGAGTTATGTGACGTTCCACATACCGCCAGAAATGGAATAACATGTACTATCCATATAGAATAGTATTACCTTTGGATATATTAAAACACATACCATTATACATGAAACAACCTTGGGTCCATTAACAAAAACTTTGTGCTTCCAGAATTCGCTACCGGACTTTCTCCAAGGGTTGACATTAATCACTAAGGGTTGACATCAATCTACAATATCACTCTCTAATAGTTGATATTAATGAAAACCAACAATTCATACCAACTATCCATCAACCTAATCCAACTATCTGACAAGAACAAGAAATAACAAGGAATAAAACATGAAATCTATCATTCACTCATTCAGATAGGTATAATAACAACATACATTTAGGACAACATTCCTCTGTTATATTCATTCAACTAGAAATTACATCCATACATACACTACTTTTGTGTAGCTCTCAGCTATTTGCTACAATGGAAATCTACACACTAGATTCAACAGCCTTATCTCAAAACAATACAAATCTTTATACAAAGGGACTCTTCGAGTTCTTCCCTCCAACTACTCTATGCTATCCTATCGAAATAAAATCTTTCAACTACTTAACATTTATTACAATAAATATTTGAGTTAGACGGATAAGAGCGAACGCTCCAGATTTGTACTGCAATCCTTCACATTAAAGAAAAATGCATTCCCTCATCGATCTTATGTGATGGCTCAGCCTCCGATCATTAAAGACATTCATAACTCAAAATATTTGTCAGATATCACATTAATACACCAACTTTGGAATTCAAAATATTTCAAAATACACGCTAGTGCACCTATTGGCACAGGGGTAGACCCAGGGTTCAATGCTTCAACAATGCACCAACAAAACCCTAACTACCGTCCCTTTCGGCAACACTTGTGAAGCATGCAATGCCTCACCCAAGGTAGAGGCAGGGGGGGTTATAGGAATCAGGTGTTTATAACCAAGAAAGGACACAGATATGTGATTATAACACTTCTACAAAGTACTTAGGAACAACATGCATCAATCTATTAGTCTTATTCACATCGCAGATCAAAACCTAAGTACAAATCGACGAAGTAACAATGACAACATACACTTCACACTTAGAAACAAAAATTAGATCTAACACATTTAACATAAATAAAGCACTAAGCATTCATAGATCTATCTATTACACATAAAAATCAATGCACTAAGCAGATCTAGAGCATAAACATCATAACACAAAGAAAACCATCAACACAATATTTACGTGGTTCACCCCAGTGTGGGGCTACATCCACCAACTGCTTCTTCTTCTTTATTAGGCTTCAATATCTTACATTCTTCTGCTCTTGTGCACTAAGCCACAGAGCCAAGCTTCACACCTGACAGGTGATCTATGCACTAAGCACCAGATCCACCTTCCCAAAATCATATCAAAGCACAGAGCCAACTCCTCTAACAAGCATAGAGCCTTACATACACAGTCTATTACACAGAGCAACTCAGAACTACTTGCCTCTTTCACTTAGACAATTACATGCATCACTACTTATACATTACATTCCTTCTTATTTATACTTTTACATCCCTTACAAAAAGGCCTAAGCATGGGTAAACCCATGGGATGACATCCCCAAAACCATAATACCCAAAAACCTAGTGAACCCCTTATCCCATAATCCCCTGGGCGCTCCATCTTCGACCAGCCTATCAAAGTCCAAAAGTGGTCAAACTGACCAAGATTTCCTCAAAACTTGGTCGAGGGCCAACATGCCCCCAACACTCATCTGTGACTCGTCTCGAGTCACTCAGATCTGGGAAAAGATGCTTCGAAGGCCTTGATCTTAGCTTGTGTTGCCTGAGCTTCCTGCTCAGTAATATCTTGGATCAATATATCTGTAATAGGCCCTTCCAGGTGTTGTTCCACTATCGCAACCACTTGTTCCAGTTGTGAACCTTGTCCTTCGATCTCTTCAAACACCACGTAGGCTTCCTCCTGCACCAGTTCCAGTTGTAGCCTTTGTGTGACTTCCATTACTCTACCCTAGATGGCAGTAATTTGTTGTTCGGATGCATGTTGTTCTTGTGATATTTTCATTCTCTCAACCATAGTGAGTGACTTCATCTACGCTTGAACTGTCAATGCCTGTTGCTATGCCTCCTGTAGCTGCGCTTCCAACTTCCTAAGTTCTGGGTCTTTCATGAGGAATTCATAGGTCTGTGCACTTCTGTTGCTTAGTTGCTTGCATTCTGAGGTGAGGACTCTAATATTTTCCACTACACTCTTAGTGTCATCCTCCCATTGATCATGTACTTCTTGCAGAGTGCTCAGAACTACTTGGATATCCATCTCTGTTACCCTTGCTTGAAGCTGCTAGATGGCCTCAGCAAGCTTCATCACTTAAACCTCGACTACCTCATGTTCCTCCTATGACAAGCCTGGCACAGAGCGAAGTTCTTTTCTCACCACTTCTTTGAATGCAGTCTGCTCTACGAGTAGATGGTCCTTTTCCCTCTGTATCTTCACTTTGTCCTCCTCGAGCATCACCCAGAACTCATATTTCTCATTTTCATAAGCGGTTACACAGTACCGCGCAACTCGTAGTTGTTCCAATATCTCCTCTTTTTCTTTCTTCAGGGCTTCTGCACCCTGCTCCTTTTCTTCTTGGCCTCACTGAAGTTGATCCTCTATTACATCTACCAGTCTTTGAATTTGGGTTGGATCATCCCCCAACTATGCAGTCTCTAACGAGGAAGGCACAGTAGGCACTGCACAGCTCAATTGAATGGCTCGTTGTATTTCCTTCAGTTCCTTCTCAACTCATACATACAACTCTTCTTGCTTCACGCTATATCTCTATAAGAGGTCCTTGTACGCATCCTCCATTGCTCCGTAGACTAGACCGATGTCATCCTCTATGAGTGTGGCCTCCATCTGGGGCTTACTAGAACGAGTCTTCTTTCTTGTTGAGGGTTTCTGTGGAGAAACCTTCCTCTTCTTCGATGTTTCTGTCTCGATAGGTGGATCCTTCAGTGGTGTAGCTTTGCCTTATCCTTTTTTTTCTCCTTCATCCCCTCCTCCTTCTTGATTTACTTCATCTCCTCATCCTCCTGCTAGTGAGCTAGATCCATTTTCTTCTGAGGCAATGTCTTCCTCATCAGTCTGTACATCCTCGACTTCCTCCTTTTTATTTTTCTTCTTCACACTGGTATGTCCTGCATGCTCAAACTGGGTAACCAAGGGGCTTCCGATGATGTCAGGGTCGAAGAGTTCTACATCATCAACCGATACAAGAAACTCTGTTGGCCACTCCTTCATGATCTGCTCCATGTATTCGTCAGTTAGCTTATAGTAATATTGTAGCTCTTCCTTTCTCTCATCCTTACATGTAGTGATATAAATAAAATGTTGATCTGTGCAGAACTTAGCCAGTGGTCTGTACTGGTGCAAGGTACATGGTGTCATGTGCAGGAAAGACTCAATGGAAACCTTATATTGTTGATAGTAGGCATGGAATACTGCATTCGACTGCCATTGATTTGACCTATCATTCGTGTACCATAAGGTGGAGAACCTCGTAGCCAATGGCTTTGACTATTCATTCTCTAGAAAAGATTCTCCCTCCAACATTTTCCAAGTGACAAATGCAATCAACACAAGCAACCAGCTAAAATGGAACTCGTATCCCTGATCCTATGCTTCGCAATAGTCTTTCTCGAGCTTGTTGATGAGGTAGCTCACCCAATTCATCTACATCCCCTCCACGAATTTCCCTGTGAGGACAACCACGAACCCGATGACCTGCATGGGGCGGTTCTTTCTAACGAGATTGCCAGCTATGAGTTGGCAAGCTAGGTGCACTGCACCATCCTGGATGGAGGCTACCTTGTAGCCTCACTTTCCCTTTTCAACTTTGTTGTATGCCTCCTTAATGCGTTGTGCCAGGTAGAGATCTGAGGTCTTCCCTGGGTAGAACTGTTGAGGGTTGGGTCACTGCATGATCAATCCTATGATTAGGTGGATCAATGTCAGATCCACAATAATGCGCCTATCGAGCCACAGTTATCCTCCATGATAGCACAACAAGATTAGTTTAACACAAGCATTAACCTCTTGATGTTGGCCAAAATGAGGGATCTTCATGACATTCAGTATTGTGGACTGCGCGAGCTCCTTAATCCAAGGCTGGGAGACTATGTGAGGCTTCTTCCCAGTCATATTCATCAAATATCTAAGGGGCACGAGCATCGCATGGTTATTTTTGTCTCCAAGGTTAAAGTCATTGTTCTTCAAGGATGAGATCTATCCCAACTAGCTTCCAACTACGTGTACCCCTTTCGGGATGTACGCGCTGATCAAAGTGTACTTGAAGTCTCATGAAATGTTCTCATGGTTAACCATGCCAGCCAAAGGCAGGATATAATCCGGTAAGACTGACGAGATCTACTTCACATTAGCCAGATCGCCCCGATGCTTACTTTGCTTCTCAGTAGCGGGGTTGACACGGCCCGAATGATGTATAGTCGAGGGGGAAGCCTGTAGTCCCCTGGTCAATGATTCTTGTACTCCCTCAGACATAGATTTATCAGCCATAAACATCTTCAGAACCTCTTTGACGGATTTCTCTAGCTCAGTGCGCTCGGCCTTCTCACTGTTAACAAATAGGTTGGGGTAGGTGAACGGATATCATGGTAAAAAATAGATGGTGAGGTCTGATAGCACATCTCAACACACACAATCACTTCATTTCTTGTCTCAGATAATCACAAGTAGAAAAAAGTGGTCCCGACGCAGTGTCCGACGGGTTAAATAAGTGAGCGTCGTAACGGGTTCCTCCAACGGGCAAGAATGCCTCAATCAATGCGAATCTATCCATTATGGTGTGGTATCAACATCTAACTATGATATATCTACCCATAAATGCATTTCCTATCCATTTTAGAGCGTCTTTCTAATGGTTGGGGTGCCTCTAATGGTCATATGGCTTCGCTAGGGAGAAGTCCCATTCTGCGTGGTTCTGTTATTTTGACGAGGTTCAAATCCTGCAAACCTGCTTCCTGCGAAGTTCCAATATGTGAAATCTTCCATCTGTTCTCTGTAACTTGTATCTTTTCCAACTTAGCCTTCTTCTTACTGAGATTCCTTTCCTTCTTTCCTATGATCTGAGTTTCTCTAACTATTTCTAGATTTCTCTTTCCATTCTTATTCTTATCTTCTCCTTGCGAAGTGACTACGCACTATTGATGTCCTCTCAAAGGGTTTGAATTTAATATCCCTTCTCTTACTAATTCCTGGGTGGATATACTTATTTATTGCATGGATAGGTCCTTCAAAACTTCTTGCATTCTTTCAACCTCAACAGAGAATTCTCTTGCATTCTGTTTCTTCGACTCAACTTATGGTTCTTCTATCAGGCGATATACTTTTTTGGATATGAAATCCCTTAGTTCCTCCTTTTTATTTTATGTATATTCTTCCTCTGCTTTCCTTTTGATCTGATCCTTCCCGATCCAAGTATTTCCTAACAAAAGTGGAAAAGGGGCATTACTCTCAAAAAACCTAATAACTTCGAATTCCTCTTCTATCGATGTTCCATGGATGATAATAGGTACATTAGTAACTCTTCCACATAGGGTTATCATATTTCCTTTAAAAAGGCCTATCCTTCCCAATGAAGGTACCATAGTGGCCTTTCACAAAATCTCCCAAGTCTCTTATGTCATAATATTCACTTGTGTCTCCTCATCCGGGACACAGTCTATGTTGAAGTCTCCTATTCTTGTATCTATGCGTTGTTTTTCTTTCATGATCTCTGGAAAACTGACATCTTTGTGATCGTTCATTGCTTCTTTTAACTGTACCAATATAGTCTGAGATTTCTTTGATTCTTTCTCTTGATGATTCTTTAACATGCTCTTATTCTCTTGACTCATGTTCATACTTTCAAATTTGGCAATCATTCTTGGGCAATCCTCAACTTCATGACCAACAATTTTACAACAAAGACAAATAGGACCTATACCAGGGCATTACTTAGCAAGATGTCCCAGTCTTCTGCAGTTATAACATAGTGTCAATCCTCTCTTTCTTTTAAATGTTCCTCAACCTTTCCTATATTGCACACTAGGATCACAGTGTTGGACCTGCAATCTACAAAAATTCTTTCTAGGTTCATGCATCCACTCATTAGTCCAAAAATTCTTTCTATGCATAAGAATAACATATATTTCTCTATTTCTATAAAAAACATTCAGATCAACTCTTTCTTCTAACTGTACCCTAGCTTTCAAACTAAGACAAAATCTATCAAACATACCTAAATTCATGCTTTCGAAACACAAATTTCCACTTATCTTACGCTATCAAAGCACAAATCTTTACTTCTTTCAAGATATTACCTCTTTTCTTCAGATCAGGTATCTTTCTTAGCACAGACCTTCACAAGTCAAGTAGAGTATTGCGCACTACAACAATAGATCTACGCACGGAGCTTCTCTTTTCTTCAGTTCCCAGCAATCACAGTTTCAGGTCCCAGCAATAGAACCATTTGTTGGTACAGGAGAAGACCCAGGGTTCAACTCTTCAACAACTCACCAAAAAAACCCTAACTATTGGCCCTTTTGGCAACACCTGCGAAGCAGGTGAAGTCTCACCCGAGGTAGAGGCAGGGGGGGTTACAGGACTCAGGTGTCTGTAACCAATATGGGACATAGATCTATGATTATAACACTTCTACAAAGTAATTAGGAACAACTTGCATCAATCTATTAGTCTTATTCACATTGAAGATCAAACCCTATGTACAGATCGATGAAGTAACAATGACAACATACGCTTTGCACTTAGTAACATGAATTAGATCTAACACATTTAACATAAATAAATCACTAAGCATCATAGATCTATCTTTTACACATAACAATCAATGCACTAAGAAGATCCAGAGCATAAACATCATAACATAAAGCAAACCATCAACACAAGATTTACGTGGTTCACCCCAATGTTGGGCTATGTCCACCAACTGCTTCTTCTTCTTTATTAGGCTTCAATATTTTACATTCTTTTGCTTCTGTGCACTAAGCCACAAAGCCAAGCTTTGCACTAGATAGGTGATCTGCACACAAAGAACCAGATCCACCTTCCGAAAATCAGGTGAAGGGACAGAGCCAACTCCTCTAACAAGCACAAAGCCTTACATACACAGTCTGTTGCACAAAGCAACTCAGAACTACTTGCCTCTTGCACTTAGCCAATTACATGCACCACTAATTCTACATTACATTCCTTCTTATTTATACTTTTACATCCCTTACAAAAAGGCCTAAGCATGGGTAAACCCATGGGCCTACATCCCCTAAACCCTAATACCCAAAACCCTAGTGAACCCCTTGTTGGGTCCACAAAACAAGTGAGATCCCGCGATCTTATCTCCACCTGGGTGCTCCATCTTTGACTAGCATGTCGAAGCCCAAAAGTGGTCAAACTGACCAATATTTCCTCAAAACTTGGTCGAGGGACAACAACCCAGTTGTCTTTCGCTTGTGCTTTGTTGGCAATGCTCTTGCATCATACTCCTCTGGCTGAAAAATTTATGGACTCCTGTACCGACCTTCCATGCTTTTGGATGTTTTCTTCACCAACCCAACTAGCATCTTCCACTGGTTGTCCTTTCCACTTCACCAAATATTCAAAATACATTTTCCTTCTGGTCTTCTTACCAACTC
>ML820325.1:123770-140074 GCA_009831015.1 Picea engelmannii
AGGTGTTATCCACCCTAGTACGAGCCCCTATTCTTCTCCTGTGGTCATGGTCCTGAAGAAATAAGGTTCTTGGCACATGTGTCCTGACTTCTGCACCCTCAACAAACTCACCATTAAAGACAAATTTCCCATTCTTGTTATTGATGACCTCTTGGATGAATTGAGTGGTGCCCAATTATTTACTAAACTTGATCTTAGTTCTTTCTACCACTAGATCTGTATGAAAGAGGTAGACATTCCTACGACTACCTTTAGAACTCATGAGGGCCACTATGAGTTTTTGGTCATGCCCTTTGGCTTGTGTAATGCTCCATCCACTTTCCAACGCCTCATGAATCATGTCTTTCATCCTTTTCTCCATCATTTTGTCTTAGTTTTCTTTGATGATATCCTCATCTATAGAAAAACTTGGATAGACCATCTTGCTCATGTGGATTGATTTCTCCATCTACTTTCTTAGCACCAACGTTTCCTGAAACAATCTAAATGTGATTTTGGCACCTCAGAAGTTGAGTACTTGGGTCATCTTGTTGGAAAGGACGGTGTTAGGGTGGATCCTAAAAATATTGAAGCTATGCAATATTGGCCTCACCCAAAGACTTTCATAAGCTTGCATGGATTTCCGGGCTTAACAAGTTATTATCGCAAGTTTATTAAGAATTATGGAAAGATTGTGACACCTCCCACCGCACTCCTTAAAAGAATTCTTTCACTTGGACTCCAACAGCTTCTCAAGATTTTCAAACATTGAATATGGCCATGTGCACCACTCTAGTCCTATCCCTTCCTGATTTCACAAAGACCTTTTTCATGGAATGTGATGCTTCAGGGAAAGGAATTGGTGTTGTCCTTATGCAAGAGGGTCGACCTTTGGCCTTTACCAACAAACAACTATCTAAACAAAATTTGGGAAAATCAATCTATGAACAGGAAATGTTGGCTATTCTATATGTCGTTGATATTTGGTGCCCTTATCTATTGGGGAAACGCTTCCAAATTAAGACAGATCATCAAAGCCTCAATTATTTTCTAGAACAATGCATTTCCTCCCTAGAGAAACAAAAATGGGTGAATAATCTCTTTGGATATGATTATGAGATCATTTACAAGAAAGGAAAAGACAATGTGGTTGCGGATGCACTTTCCCGAAAATATGAAGATGAAGGGTCCCTTTTTTCTCTCTCCTTCATTGTACCAGATTGACTCCAAGCCATTCTCTAGGAATGGCTACACGATCCCAAGAGTTTGCATCTGATACAACATTTGCAATCCAATTCTCCAGTTTCCCCAGGGTAATCTTGGCTCCATGATGAGCTTCGATACAAAGGCCATTTGTATTTAAGTAAACAGTCAAAACTTGAATCCATGGTACTTTCTGAGCTTCATGCTACACCCACAACTATGCACTCCGGGTTTACCAAAACCTATGACAGGGACAAACGTTCTTTTTTCTGGGATGGTATGAAATAGGACGTTCATAATTTTGTGGTTGAATGTGATGTGTGTCAACACAACAAGGGAGAAATAGTCAAATCTCCTGGCACACTACAACCGCTTCCGATTCCACCTGCTATTTGGCGGGATATCACTATGGATTTTATTGTAGGCTTACCTAAATTGAGCAATAAATCAGTCATCATGGTGGTAGTTGATCACCTTTCCAAGTATGCTCATTTTTTTTCTCTTCAATACCCATTTAAAACATTCAATGTGGCTCAACATTTCATGGATCAGGTCTTCAAGCTTCATGGCATGCCGCAATCTATTGTTTATGATTGCGACCCAACTTTCACCAGCAATTTTTTGCAAGAACTGTTCAAGCTACAAGTCACCCAATTTCATCTCAACACAAATTATCATCCCCAGACTGATGGTCAAACTGAAGTTTCCAACAAGTGTTTGGAAACATATTTGAGGTGTTTTGCATCGGAAAAGAAAAATTAGTGGTCTCAATGGTTACCACTAGTTGAATGGTGGTACAACACTTCATACCATACAACTACCCACATGGCTCCTTTTGAAGCGGTATATGGACAAAAGACTCCTTCAGTTCTCTCATATTTACCAGGTGTCTTGAAGGTCTAGGTGGTTGACCAAACACTTACAATTCGAGAGGCTATTCTTCGTACCCTCAAAGAGAATTTGGTCATGGCCCAGAATCGCATGAAGAAACAAGAAGATCAAGGTCATTCTGAATGTCAATTTTCATAAGGGGATCAGGTGTTTCTTCGACTGCAACCTTACAAGAAAAATTCCCTCAAGGATGACCATTGTCAGAAACTAGTGCCCAAATTTTATTGTCCTTATACCATTCTCAAGCGTGTGGGACAGGTGGCCTATTAGTTATCTTTTCCCAGTCATTCTAAGTTGCATCTTGTTTTTCACGTTTCCCGCTTAAAGAAGGTGATTGGAACTGAGTTCCAAACTCAAACCAACCTTCCCGAGTTGGATGAAGAAGGCTCCATTTGGCTATAGCCACAAGAAGTTTTGGACCAGTGTGAGCATCACCTGCATTAGTGAACCATCAAGGAAGTGTTATCCCAGTGGAAAGATACAACCCCAACAGATGCCACTTGGGAACCAACTACCATTCTGCAACAATGTCCACATCTCAAGCTTGAGGACAAGGATGTTTTTAAGGGGGAGGACATGTTAGGGACCTAACCCCTCACGTAGGTAGAATAATATATTCTGATGTAATGAAGGTCAATATTAATATGTCCTAGCAATAAGGAAGAATAATTTGAATGTAAGAATACCTAATAGAAGCTCCTGCTTCTAGAAGGATCTTCTTCTAGATGGTTCTTTTGATAGACATATTTAGTATCAATAGGAGTCGAGGGTATGCTAACTTTTTTCTTGGATATTATTGTAATAGATCTCTACTTTGTTGGAGGTTTCCCCCTCAAAGAGGCAAGTGAACATTGCTCTTAGTAATCAAAGTGTTCTTTTTGGTGTTATTCTGGTATCATTTTTTTATTATTGTGGTGTTCTGGTTATATTGTTGTTCATCTTCCATTTCTAGCATTTTATTTCTATTCTGCATACTTTTTATATCTGGAATATTACACTCAGGAGGGAAAGCAAAGGAAAAACTTGAAGGAGGAGAACCCCCGAGGTTTCCATCAAAAGTCCATTGATAAGATTTGTCCCAGAGGGAGGCGAAAAATTCCAGACTGTCATATCCAAGGAACTGCGCGGAGGTTGGCTGTAAGGTGTTTTGACACTTCATAGTTCAGGAAGTCTAGAGGTATTGTAAGTGAAAAGTCACGAACTCACGGAGTCACAAAGTAATCGAAACTGTTGGCTATGTAGGAGACACACAGCATAAATCTAGAAGTTCAGGGAAGAGAACTTAAAAAAGCGCTGAAGGTACAGCTCATAACAATTCTGAAGTCTGAGTTCATGGAGGGTTGGCCCACGGTCATATTCCTTGGTCACCTAAGTGGAAAGTTTAGTGCGAAGTTAATACTCCCGAATTTGAGTGTTTCTAGGAGAATCAAAGAGAGAAGGTACGGGTAGTTCAACCCTACGGGTAACACAAAAGGGACCTGTGTGTGTGCGTGTTGAGCATTCGAGGTATTTCGGTATGCCCAAATAGTCAATTTGACTTTAGAGTTTCAAGATCCAATATCAGGAGGTCACGTAGACCTAAAGAAGGGAAGGGGATCTGCACCAAGAGTGGTATCAAAGAAGACACATAATTGACTTCTGTAGGAAAGGGAAGTAAGCTGATATCGGTAAGAGGTATCATAAGAATCAACACAATACCGCCTAGAAGACGTGTTGAGCCACTCGTATCAAATCGAGCTATGGAAAGGGAAATGAGAGAATTGCATGCAAGGTTGGATTCCATGGAAATGACACAAAGGAGAGCACCTGATGTTGGAGGCATTAGTGATGCAGAAGTTGAAGAAGTAGAGGTCGAAGAAGTTGTAGCAAAGGATGTTTCATAAGAGCGCTTGTTGAAAGTGGTTGTCAAGTTGGCATACAGAGAAGAGATCGACGCCCCAATGTATGAAGTTAATTTAGACACGGAAGAATTTCTTGACTAGATACGAGCAATGGAAAAGTGTTTTGACTATGAAGATGTCGAAGAGAAGAAAAAGGTGAGACATGATGTCACTAGGTTGAAAGGACATGCAACATTGTGGTGGGATAAACTACAGGCCGACAAAAGGAGCAAAGGAAAACAAAAGATTAATATTTGGGATAGGATGGTAGCCAAGATAAAGGTGAAATTCATACCCAAATATTACCAGATAAATATGTTCAGGAGGATGGAGAACCTGAGACAGAAAGGGATGATTGTGAAGGAGTACATAGAGGAGTTCTATAGATTGAACATCCAGGTTGGACAGAGAGAGATAGATGAAGAGAAAGTTTCTAGAGACATCAATGGCCTAAGATATGATATTCATGATGAAATCAGGATGGCGACAGTGAAAACAGTAGAGGATGTGTATCATATTGTGCTAAAAGCATAAGAAAATTTGTCTAGGAACCAGAGTCACCAAAATAGAGGTTGAATCTTGAATAGAGGCAAAGGATTTTCCCAGGAAAAAGCACATAAGTCCAAGGATGAGGTGGATAAACCACATAGTCACTCTAAGAGAGGAGGAAGTTCCGAAGAAAGGAAGAGTGGTGGCATAAACTCTTTTCCTAGAGGAAGAGGAAGAGGAAGAGGCAGAGGAGGAGAAGTAAGGTGTTATGCCTATGGAAAAACAAGGCATATGTCTTAAGATTGTTACGAGAGAAAGAAAGAAGGAGGCGAAGCTCACATTTCCGAAGCGTATAAGTGAGATGTTGAGGCAGAAGGTGTAGAGAATGGGAGATCTTTGATGATGAAGAAAGTTATCTTGAAGCTAGAGCCAGAGATTGGAAGGCCTGGAAGGCCAGCACAAAGGATCAGTTTGTTTAGGACAACCTACAAAATGAAGGACAAGGTTTGAAATGTGATAATTGATAGTGGAAGAACTAACAAATTAGTATCCAAAGAGATGGTAGAGAAGCTAGAGCTAGAGACAACTGCACACCCAATGCCGTACAAAGTCTCATGGTTGTAGAAAGGTCATCAGGTAAAAATAACTAAACAATGCCTTGTTGAATTTAAGATAGGAGGATATAAAGACTAAATTCTATGTGATGTGATTCCCATGGATGTATGTCATGTTTTTTTGGTAAGGCCATGGAAGTATGTCAGGAATGTCATTCACGATGGGAGAAGAAATAATTACACCTTAGAGAAGAATGGTAGGACACACATGTCACTACCAATAGAAGAGAAGAAGGTGAAGGATGAAGCTAGAACGAGCATACTTCTCATGAGTGGGAAGGAACTTCTGGATGAAGTAAAGAAGGAATAGGAGATGAAGTTTTCTATAGTGAGGAAGCCGAGGGTTATCCTTACCAGTACTTCAATGGAATATTTTCCTGAAGAAGTTCAGGAACTATTAGATAATTTTGTTGACATAGTAGTATATGAGTTACCAAGCTCATTACCACCTATCGTAAGCATCAATCATCACATTGATTTGATACCGGGAGAAAACCTGCCGAACAAAGCAACTTATAGGTTGACACCTCAAGAGAATGAGGATGTACAAAGATAGGTTTAGGAGATGTTAGACAAAGGATTGGTTAGATAAATCTTGAGTCCATGTGTAGTGCCAACCGTATTAAGTCCAACGAAGGATGGGGTATGGAGAATGTGTACAGACTCAAGAGCCATAAACAAGATCACCATTAGATACAGGTTTCCATTTCCAAGGATGGATGGCTTAATGGATTGTTTGAGTGGAGAAAACTATTTTTCAAAGATATATTTGAAAAGTGGATATCACCCAATAAGGATGAGAGAAGGTGATGAGTGGAAAACAACATTCAAGACAAATGAGGGGTTGTATGAATGGCTCGTTATGACATTTGGATTGACAAACGCCTCGAGTAATTTTATGAGGATGATGAATGAAGTGTTGAAACATTTCATTGGAAAGTTCGTGATTGTATATCTGGATGATATACTGGTATTTAGAAAGACTAAGGAGGAGCACTTGAGACATTTGACATTAGTGATGAGGAAGTTACAAGAGAAGTTGTTGATTAATCTAAAAAATTCCTCTTTTATGAAGACATAGCTCATATATTTGGGGTTTGTGATCTCTTCAAATGAATTGAAGATGGATCCCAAAAAGGTGAAAGCAATAAGAGAGTGGCCATCACTGAGAAATATCTTTGAGGTGAGAAGCTTCCATGGGTTAGCAAGTGTCTATCGGAAGTTCACCAAAAATTTTAGTGGGATTAGTGCTCAAATGATGGATATAGTGAAGAAAAGACACAAGTCTTTCAAATGGACGAAAGAGGCTGAGAGGAGCTTCAACATATTGAAGGAGAAGATAACGGAACAATCGATTCTAGTATTTCCATATTTCGGAAAGAAATTTCAGGTAATATGTGATGCGAGTGGAGTTGCAATTGGAGCAGTCTTAAGTCAAGATAGGCATGTTGTGTATTTCAGTGAGAAGTTGAACGAAGATAATAATAAGTACTCCACATATGACAAAGATTTTTATGACATAATTCAATCCTTGAAGAAATGGAGGCACTATCTCGTACCGAAGGAGTTTGTTTTGTATAGCGATAATCAAGCTTTGCAATTCATAACCAAACATGAGAAGTTAAACCAAAGACATGCTAAGTGGATAGAGTTTATGAAAATTTTCACTTTTGTTATTAAACACATTTATGGTCATTCTAACAAGGTTTTTGGTGCATTGAGTAGGATAATTTTGATCTTACAGGAATTCCAGGTCAAAACTTTGGGGTTTGATCACCTTAAGGAAATGTACCATAGTCATCCAAATTTTGGGGAAGCATATGAAGCATGTGCGAATATTGTACTCAAAGACAAAAGCAAGTGGGATGAATACCTGATTCAGGATGGGTTGTTGTTTAAAGGATGCCATTTGTGCATACCAAGATGTTCGATGAGGGAAAATTTGCTAAAGGAAAAACATAGTGGAGGTCTAGCCGGACATTTCGGCCATGAAAAAATATTTTCTCAATTAAATGGTTCACATTATTGGCCAGGTATGAGAGTAGAGGTGAAGAGGTTTGTAAACAAGTGTAAAATTTTCCAATATGCCAAGGGGAAGAAGAAAAACACTGGGTTGTATCAGCCATTAGCTATTCCAGAGAGGCGTTGGGATGCTATAAGCATGGATTTCATGTTGGGATTGCCAAGGACACAAAGAGGAAGTGATTCCATATTTGTGGTAGTTGACATATTTTCAAATATGGCACACTTTATCCCATTCCAGAAGAATAGTGATGCAACACATGTTGCAAATTTGTTTTTCAAAGAGGTTGTGAGACTCCATGGATTGGCCAGGAGCATAGTTTCAGATAGGGATACCAAGTTTGTTGGTCATTTTTGGAGGACATTTTGGAAGAAGTTGGGGATAGAGCTATCTTTTAGTTCTACATATCACCCACAAACAGATGGACAGACCGAAGTGGTGAATCTAAGTTTAGGGGATTTGCTGAGGAGTTTGGTCACTCAACACCATAGTCAGTGGGATCAAATTCTAGCACAAGTAGAGTTCACATATAATGACTCGATGAACAAAAGCACTGGGAAAATTCCATTTCAGATAGTGTATGGAATGAATCCGAGGGGATTTGTGGAGTTGAAGGATCTGAAGAAGAGTGAATTTAGGAGAGTTGGAGCTGAAGACTTCATTGTAGAAATGCAGGAACTTCATATTTAGATCAAGGAGAAGTTGAAGAAGAGTAGTAGTGACTACAAGCGCAGAGTTGATCAACATGGGAGAAATCTTGAATTTGAAGTTGGAGATCAAGTTATAGCACATATATGGAAGGAGAGATTTCTGAGGGGAACATATAATAAGTTAAATTTGAAAAATATAGGGTCGTGTAAAATCCTGAGAAGATTTGGGGAAAATGATTATGAGATAGAGCTGCTAGAAGATGTGGGTATATCGCCCATATTCAACATTGCAGATATGTATCTGTAAAGGGAAGATGGAGTCGAAGGATCTGAAGATAAAAGGAATATCTAGTGGGAGAAACAAATGCCTATAGTAGAGAAGCCGCAAATGGAGAAGATCATAGATCAATGAGTTGGTAAGAAGACCAGAAGGAAAATGTATTTTGAATATTTGGTGAAGTGGAAAGGACAACCAGTGGAAGATGCTAGTTGGGTTGGTGAAGAAAACATCCAAAAGCATGGAAGGTCGGTACAGGAGTCCATAAATTTTTCAGCCAGAGGAGTATGATGCAAGAGCATTGCCAACAAAGCACAAGCGAAAGACAACTGGGTTGTTGTCCCTCGACCAAGTTTTGAGGAAATATTGGTCAGTTTGACCACTTTTGGGCTTCGACATGCTAGTCAAAGATGGAGCACCCAGGTGGAGATAAGATCGCGGGATCTCACTTGTTTTGTGGACCCAACAAGGGGTTCACTAGGGTTTTGGGTATTAGGGTTTAGGGGATGTAGGCCCATGGGTTTACCCATGCTTAGGCCTTTTTGTAAGGGATGTAAAAGTATAAATAAGAAGGAATGTAATGTAGAATTAGTGGTGCATGTAATTGGCTAAGTGCAAGAGGCAAGTAGTTCTGAGTTGCTTTGTGCAACAGACTGTGTATGTAAGGCTTTGTGCTTGTTAGAGGAGTTGGCTCTGTCCCTTCACCTGATTTTCGGAAGGTGGATCTGGTTCTTTGTGTGCAGATCACCTATCTAGTGCAAAGCTTGGCTTTGTGGCTTAGTGCACAGAAGCAAAAGAATGTAAAATATTGAAGCCTAATAAAGAAGAAGAAGCAGTTGGTGGACATAGCCCAACATTGGGGTGAACCACGTAAATCTTGTGTTGATGGTTTGCTTTATGTTATGATGTTTATGCTCTGGATCTTCTTAGTGCATTGATTGTTATGTGTAAAAGATAGATCTATGATGCTTAGTGATTTATTTATGTTAAATGTGTTAGATCTAATTCATGTTACTAAGTGCAAAGCGTATGTTGTCATTGTTACTTCATCGATCTGTACATAGGGTTTGATCTTCAATGTGAATAAGACTAATAGATTGATGCAAGTTGTTCCTAATTACTTTGTAGAAGTGTTATAATCATAGATCTATGTCCCATATTGGTTACAGACACCTGAGTCCTGTAACCCCCCCTGCCTCTACCTCGGGTGAGACTTCACCTGCTTCGCAGGTGTTGCCAAAAGGGCCAATAGTTAGGGTTTTTTTGGTGAGTTGTTGAAGAGTTGAACCCTGGGTCTTCTCCTGTACCAACAAATGGTTCTATTGCTGGGACCTGAAACTGTGATTGCTGGGAACTGAAGAAAAGAGAAGCTCCGTGCGTAGATCTATTGTTGTAGTGCGCAATACTCTACTTGACTTGTGAAGGTCTGTGCTAAGAAAGATACCTGATCTGAAGAAAAGAGGTAATATCTTGAAAGAAGTAAAGATTTGTGCTTTGATAGCGTAAGATAAGTGGAAATTTGTGTTTCGAAAGCATGAATTTAGGTATGTTTGATAGATTTTGTCTTAGTTTGAAAGCTAGGGTACAGTTAGAAGAAAGAGTTGATCTGAATGTTTTTTATAGAAATAGAGAAATATATGTTATTCTTATGCATAGAAAGAATTTTTGGACTAATGAGTGGATGCATGAACCTAGAAAGAATTTTTGTAGATTGCAGGTCCAACACTGTGATCCTAGTGTGCAATATAGGAAAGGTTGAGGAACATTTAAAAGAAAGAGAGGATTGACACTATGTTATAACTGCAGAAGACTGGGACATCTTGCTAAGTAATGCCCTGGTATAGGTCCTATTTGTCTTTGTTGTAAAATTGTTGGTCATGAAGTTGAGGATTGCCCAAGAATGATTGCCAAATTTGAAAGTATGAACATGAGTCAAGAGAATAAGAGCATGTTAAAGAATCATCAAGAGAAAGAATCAAAGAAATCTCAGACTATATTGGTACAGTTAAAAGAAGCAATGAACGATCACAAAGATGTCAGTTTTCCAGAGATCATGAAAGAAAAACAACGCATAGATACAAGAATAGGAGACTTCAACATAGACTGTGTCCCGGATGAGGAGACACAAGTGAATATTATGACATAAGAGACTTGGGAGATTTTGTGAAAGGCCACTATGGTACCTTCATTGGGAAGGATAGGCCTTTTTAAAGGAAATATGATAACCCTATGTGGAAGAGTTACTAATGTACCTATTATCATCCATGGAACATCGATAGAAGAGGAATTCGAAGTTATTAGGTTTTTTGAGAGTAATGCCCCTTTTCCACTTTTGTTAGGAAATACTTGGATCGGGAAGGATCAGATCAAAAGGAAAGCAGAGGAAGAATATACATAAAATAAAAAGGAGGAACTAAGGGATTTCATATCCAAAAAAGTATATCGCCTGATAGAAGAACCATAAGTTGAGTCGAAGAAACAGAATGCAAGAGAATTCTCTGTTGAGGTTGAAAGAATGCAAGAAGTTTTGAAGGACCTATCCATGCAATAAATAAGTATATCCACCCAGGAATTAGTAAGAGAAGGGATATTAAATTCAAACCCTTTGAGAGGACATCAATAGTGCGTAGTCACTTCGCAAGGAGAAGATAAGAATAAGAATGGAAAGAGAAATCTAGAAATAGTTAGAGAAACTCAGATCATAGGAAAGAAGGAAAGGAATCTCAGTAAGAAGAAGGCTAAGTTGGAAAAGATACAAGTTACAGAGAACAGATGGAAGATTTCACATATTGGAACTTCGCAGGAAGCAGGTTTGCAGGATTTGAACCTCGTCAAAATAACAGAACCACGCAGAATGGGACTTCTCCCTAGCGAAGCCATATGACCATTAGAGGCACCCCAACCATTAGAAAGACGCTCTAAAATGGATAGGAAATGCATTTATGGGTAGATATATCATAGTTAGATGTTGATACCACACCATAATGGATAGATTCGCATTGATTGAGGCATTCTTGCCCGTTGGAGGAACCCGTTACGACGCTCACTTATTTAACCCGTCGGACACTGCGTCGGGACCACTTTTTTCTACTTGTGATTATCTGAGACAAGAAATGAAGTGATTGTGTGTGTTGAGATGTGCTATCAGACCTCACCATCTATTTTTTACCATGATATCCGTTCACCTACCCCAACCTATTTGTTAACAGTGAGAAGGCCGAGCGCACTGAGCTAGAGAAATCCGTCAAAGAGGTTCTGAAGATGTTTATGGCTGATAAATCTATGTCTGAGGGAGTACAAGAATCATTGACCAGGGGACTACAGGCTTCCCCCTCGACTATACATCATTCGGGCCGTGTCAACCCCGCTACTGAGAAGCAAAGTAAGCATCGGGGCGATCTGGCTAATGTGAAGTAGATCTCGTCAGTCTTACCGGATTATATCCTGCCTTTGGCTGGCATGGTTAACCATGAGAACATTTCATGAGACTTCAAGTACACTTTGATCAGCGCGTACATCCCGAAAGGGGTACACGTAGTTGGAAGCTAGTTGGGATAGATCTCATCCTTGAAGAACAATGACTTTAACCTTGGAGACAAAAATAACCATGCGATGCTCGTGCCCCTTAGATATTTGATGAATATGACTGGGAAGAAGCCTCACATAGTCTCCCAGCCTTGGATTAAGGAGCTCGCGCAGTCCACAATACTGAATGTCATGAAGATCCCTCATTTTGGCCAACATCAAGAGGTTAATGCTTGTGTTAAACTAATCTTGTTGTGCTATCATGGAGGATAACTGTGGCTCGATAGGCGCATTATTGTGGATCTGACATTGATCCACCTAATCATAGGATTGATCATGCAGTGACCCAACCCTCAACAGTTCTACCCAGGGAAGACCTCAGATCTCTACCTGGCACAACGCATTAAGGAGGCATACAACAAAGTTGAAAAGGGAAAGTGAGGCTACAAGGTAGCCTCCATCCAGGATGGTGCAGTGCACCTAGCTTGCCAACTCATAGCTGGCAATCTCGTTAGAAAGAACCGCCCCATGCAGGTCATCGGGTTCGTGGTTGTCCTCACAGGGAAATTCGTGGAGGGGATGTAGATGAATTGGGTGAGCTACCTCATCAACAAGCTCGAGAAAGACTATTGCGAAGCATAGGATCAGGGATACGAGTTCCATTTTAGCTGGTTGCTTGTGTTGATTGCATTTGTCACTTGGAAAATGTTGGAGGGAGAATCTTTTCTAGAGAATGAATAGTCAAAGCCATTGGCTACGAGGTTCTCCACCTTATGGTACACGAATGATAGGTCAAATCAATGGCAGTCGAATGCAGTATTCCATGCCTACTATCAACAATATAAGGTTTCCATTGAGTCTTTCCTGCACATGACACCATGTACCTTGCACCAGTACAGACCACTGGCTAAGTTCTGCACAGATCAACATTTTATTTATATCACTACATGTAAGGATGAGAGAAAGGAAGAGCTACAATATTACTATAAGCTAACTGACGAATACATGGAGCAGATCATGAAGGAGTGGCCAACAGAGTTTCTTGTATCGGTTGATGATGTAGAACTCTTCGACCCTGACATCATCGGAAGCCCCTTGGTTACCCAGTTTGAGCATGCAGGACATACCAGTGTGAAGAAGAAAAATAAAAAGGAGGAAGTCGAGGATGTACAGACTGATGAGGAAGACATTGCCTCAGAAGAAAATGGATCTAGCTCACTAGCAGGAGGATGAGGAGATGAAGTAAATCAAGAAGGAGGAGGGGATGAAGGAGAAAAAAAAGGATAAGGCAAAGCTACACCACTGAAGGATCCACCTATCGAGACAGAAACATCGAAGAAGAGGAAGGTTTCTCCACAGAAACCCTCAACAAGAAAGAAGACTCGTTCTAGTAAGCCCCAGATGGAGGCCACACTCATAGAGGATGACATCGGTCTAGTCTACGGAGCAATGGAGGATGCGTACAAGGACCTCTTATAGAGATATAGCGTGAAGCAAGAAGAGTTGTATGTATGAGTTGAGAAGGAACTGAAGGAAATACAACGAGCCATTCAATTGAGCTGTGCAGTGCCTACTGTGCCTTCCTCGTTAGAGACTGCATAGTTGGGGGATGATCCAACCCAAATTCAAAGACTGGTAGATGTAATAGAGGATCAACTTCAGTGAGGCCAAGAAGAAAAGGAGCAGGGTGCAGAAGCCCTGAAGAAAGAAAAAGAGGAGATATTGGAACAACTACGAGTTGCGCGGTACTGTGTAACCGCTTATGAAAATGAGAAATATGAGTTCTGGGTGATGCTCGAGGAGGACAAAGTGAAGATACAGAGGGAAAAGGACCATCTACTCGTAGAGCAGACTGCATTCAAAGAAGTGGTGAGAAAAGAACTTCGCTCTGTGCCAGGCTTGTCATAGGAGGAACATGAGGTAGTCGAGGTTTAAGTGATGAAGCTTGCTGAGGCCATCTAGCAGCTTCAAGCAAGGGTAACAGAGATGGATATCCAAGTAGTTCTGAGCACTCTGCAAGAAGTACATGATCAATGGGAGGATGACACTAAGAGTGTAGTGGAAAATATTAGAGTCCTCACCTCAGAATGCAAGCAACTAAGCAACAGAAGTGCACAGACCTATGAATTCCTCATGAAAGACCCAGAACTTAGGAAGTTGGAAGCGCAGCTACAGGAGGCATAGCAACAGGCATTGACAGTTCAAGCGTAGATGAAGTCACTCACTATGGTTGAGAGAATGAAAATATCACAAGAACAACATGCATCCGAACAACAAATTACTGCCATCTAGGGTAGAGTAATGGAAGTCACACAAAGGCTACAACTGGAACTGGTGCAGGAGGAAGCCTACGTGGTGTTTGAAGAGATCGAAGGACAAGGTTCACAACTGGAACAAGTGGTTGCGATAGTGGAACAACACCTGGAAGGGCCTATTACAGATATATTGATCCAAGATATTACTGAGCAGGAAGCTCAGGCAACACAAGCTAAGATCAAGGCCTTCGAAGCATCTTTTCCCAGATCTGAGTGACTCGAGACGAGTCACAGATGAGTGTTGGGGGCATGTTGGCCCTCGACCAAGTTTTGAGGAAATCTTGGTCAGTTTGACCACTTTTGGACTTTGATAGGCTGGTCGAAGATGGAGCGCCCAGGGGATTATGGGATAAGGGGTTCACTAGGTTTTTGGGTATTATGGTTTTGGGGATGTCATCCCATGGGTTTACCCATGCTTAGGCCTTTTTGTAAGGGATGTAAAAGTATAAATAAGAAGGAATGTAATGTATAAGTAGTGATGCATGTAATTGTCTAAGTGAAAGAGGCAAGTAGTTCTGAGTTGCTCTGTGTAATAGACTGTGTATGTAAGGCTCTATGCTTGTTAGAGGAGTTGGCTCTGTGCTTTGATATGATTTTGGGAAGGTGGATCTGGTGCTTAGTGCATAGATCACCTGTCAGGTGTGAAGCTTGGCTCTGTGGCTTAGTGCACAAGAGCAGAAGAATGTAAGATATTGAAGCCTAATAAAGAAGAAGAAGCAGTTGGTGGATGTAGCCCCACACTGGGGTGAACCACGTAAATATTGTGTTGATGGTTTTCTTTGTGTTATGATGTTTATGCTCTAGATCTGCTTAGTGCATTGATTTTTATGTGTAATAGATAGATCTATGAATGCTTAGTGCTTTATTTATGTTAAATGTGTTAGATCTAATTTTTGTTTCTAAGTGTGAAGTGTATGTTGTCATTGTTACTTCGTCGATTTGTACTTAGGTTTTGATCTGCGATGTGAATAAGACTAATAGATTGATGCATGTTGTTCCTAAGTACTTTGTAGAAGTGTTATAATCACATATCTGTGTCCTTTCTTGGTTATAAACACCTGATTCCTATAACCCCCCCTGCCTCTACCTTGGGTGAGGCATTGCATGCTTCACAAGTGTTGCCGAAAGGGACGGTAGTTAGGGTTTTGTTGGTGCATTGTTGAAGCATTGAACCCTGGGTCTACCCCTGTGCCAATAGGTGCACTAGCGTGTATTTTGAAATATTTTGAATTCCAAAGTTGGTGTATTAATGTGATATCTGACAAATATTTTGAGTTATGAATGTCTTTAATGATCGGAGGCTGAGCCATCACATAAGATCGATGAGGGAATGCATTTTTCTTTAATGTGAAGGATTGCAGTACAAATCTGGAGCGTTCGCTCTTATCCGTCTAACTCAAATATTTATTGTAATAAATGTTAAGTAGTTGAAAGATTTTATTTCGATAGGATAGCATAGAGTAGTTGGAGGGAAGAACTCGAAGAGTCCCTTTGTATAAAGATTTGTATTGTTTTGAGATAAGGCTGTTGAATCTAGTGTGTAGATTTCCATTGTAGCAAATAGCTGAGAGCTACACAAAAGTAGTGTATGTATGGATGTAATTTCTAGTTGAATGAATATAACAGAGGAATGTTGTCCTAAATGTATGTTGTTATTATACCTATCTGAATGAGTGAATGATAGATTTCATGTTTTATTCCTTGTTATTTCTTGTTCTTGTCAGATAGTTGGATTAGGTTGATGGATAGTTGGTATGAATTGTTGGTTTTCATTAATATCAACTATTAGAGAGTGATATTGTAGATTGATGTCAACCCTTAGTGATTAATGTCAACCCTTGGAGAAAGTCCGGTAGCGAATTCTGGAAGCACAAAGTTTTTGTTAATGGACCCAAGGTTGTTTCATGTATAATGGTATGTGTTTTAATATATCCAAAGGTAATACTATTCTATATGGATAGTACATGTTATTCCATTTCTGGCGGTATGTGGAACGTCACATAACTCCTCACAATTAGAGAGTTATGGCCATGATAAGTTGGAGAACCCATGTTTGGGTAATGGACCCAAGTTTGTTTGATGGGTAATGGTATAAATTTTGATATATTCGAAGGCAGGACTATTCTATATGGATAGTACATATCATTCCATTTCTGGTGGTATGTGGAACGTCGCATAACTCCTCACAGTTTGAGAGTTATGGCCTTACGAAGTTGGAGGACCCTCATATGTTGGCTTGAAGCCCCAAAAGGTCAAAGAAGTCAAAGAGATTGCAAAGAAGAAATTATTATTTGAATGATAAAGTAAAGTGACAAAGTCAAGAAGGATTATTTAAATAATAAAGTGAAGTGACAAAATCAAAGAAGACTATTTAAATGATAAAGTGAGGTGACAAAGTCAAGAAGAAATATTTAAATGATAAAGTAATGGATAAATTTATAATTATGGAAAGCGGTTA
>ML820326.1:10476-30030 GCA_009831015.1 Picea engelmannii
GCTCTTTGCTTACTAGTTGGCCTTAGGAGTTTGTACCGAGTTCTCTTTATCATGGATAATGGGATCCCTTTGGCTCCCTCCTTTACCGCTACCTACCCCATAATGCCTACTCAGTTCATGGGGATGAATCCTCCTGTTTCTTAAAATGGTATGCAGAACTATGATACTCAATTCGCACGTTGGGCCTCTAGTCAATTTTCTGTTGATATGCCTTCACCCATGCAATCCTCTCCCTGGTCCACTTATATGAATCTTAGCATTGGATCTGGGGGAACCATGGCCCCGATGCCTATGTTCTTATTCGATATGAGTTATGTCCCTCACCCCGCTTTCACGACGGAAGGATGGAACCTCCCCTCTTACGGATCCAATCCTAGTTATGCTCCTTCAAGAGCCAATACTCAAATGGGTTCTTATCCTACATATTATACCCCATCCATGTATCCTTCGTCTGCCATGTTGTTTCCTTCGAGTAATTTTCCAATGACTAGTCCTCATGTATCTCTTGGTATTTCACACGGGGAGAATCAATTTTACAGTTAGGGATATCCTCTCTATGGAACACCTTCACAAGGGGGAAACATATATCATCACTAGAATATTCCCTATCATACTTCTGTCTCTCCGATGACTTCAGTGATGATGCCTGTTCAGACTTATTTGAATCAATTAAATGGAGGATACTACCTTTCCAGACAGGGACAAGAGGTAAACTAGGATCCATCCCAGCCTGCTATGTTTCAAAGTCAATATTTCCCTGGACCTTGGCATCAAATGCCATAACCTGCTGCTAGCCCAGCCACTATTATTCATACCAGATCTCCATCACCAACCTCTGTCAATTACGTTGAAGATGGGTCAACTACTCATGCTAGTCATGTTGATAGCTCACACTCAGCCTCTGCCGATCAGACTGGGGGCACTCTTCTTATCAATGCCACATCTCCAACCCATGTACGTCATGTAGGAGACGACTCTCCCACCTCAGCCTATCATGTTGAGAATATGTCACTAGCCATTGTAAATGACATTAGATACATCGAAAAGCCTAGACGTCTAAGACGTAAGCCTAAATTCCTTTGCAGGACTTGCGAAGGGAATTAACTTACTCATCTGTGTACAGTCACCGCTGGGATACCAGAAGCATGGGGCTCACCCAAGGGCCCTTCAGGTTTTGAGGCATCCATGGTTTCTCCTCACACTACTTCCCCTTTGATTCACACAGCGGTAATATCGTCGCAATCCTCTCCTGACCTCACCCCCGTTGTGGAAGGTGACATGTCTCCTATCCCTACTATTATGCATCCTCTTCAACCTATAATTGAAGAAGTGGTCGTACCGGCATGATTTCCGGTCAAACCTACTCTCCTTGAAGAGAGAGATGCATCCTTCAATCATATCATTAGTATTCATAATCCTGCACCTTCTGAACAAGAGAGAGTTTTTCTTTCACCAAGTCCTCTCCTTCCTGGTTTTGAAGAAATCACTTTTGACTGGGATGGTCCTTTGGGGTATCCAATACCCCCACCTATGTCCTTTCCATTAAGAGGAATTGTCCAATCTATCACAAAGACTATATACTCAGTCAGTGCTTTATCCTCCTCGACTTGGAGATCTTTCGGTTTTCCCAAGCTTATGTAAGCTATTCGTAAGATACTAACATTTTATTGAAAGCCAGTATGGGAGCCTTGGCCTCCCCCCTCACATACTAATTAGGACTACACCAAACGATTCTTATTTAATATCTTTTCTGACTCATCTAAAAAGTGAAAAGATTGCTGAGTGATTTTTCCCTTTCACACTCATTAAATTGGATTTGAAAGATCATGAGTCTTAGTTGAGATCTTTTCCGATTCGTTACAAAAACTAGAAAAGATTGTTGAGTGAACTTGTTGTTTTCACACTCATAAATTGGATTTGAAAAGACATCTACTTGGCACAAGTTTATCCCTTTTTCATACCAAGTAGACTAAAAGACATAAAAAATGGAATTTTTTGGCGTTATGTTGTGATTGCTCCTCATGCCCCTACTTGTAGTATTGAGCCTATAGCCGGTTCTCACTTTGCGTTATAAACCGTTTGCCTCAGCAGTTTTGAATCCTCAACCAAGCAAAGTCTTGTTTTTATCCTTTGCAATTTGGCACCCTATACCTAGGAGGGAACATCCCCCTAGTGTCCATATCCTGTATGCACTTCCCTACATTGAGCATATGTATGTTCCACTACTAGAACTAGTTTTTCTTACTTGTGACACTCGTTTCCTCTTCTGTATAATAGCATTCGTTTATTATGAAAAAACAAAAAAAGACGGGCAAAATGGGAGTATTATCTTATATTGGCAGCAGTCGTGTCTCCTTTGAACAGAGCACAAAGTTATTTGAGTCCTTTCATCATACTTTTGGGTTTAGCATGGCCGTAGGAAGCTGAGCTCGTTACTGAGTCTTCTCTACTGACTGTTTACTCTTCCAGTCCCTACAGAGAACTTTATTGATGCCTACTGCATATCATTATTTTATCATTGATTCTATGCTACCAGAGTCTACCATATGTCTCATGCTCTTGTTAAAAGGAATTCTATCAACCTGTGTCGACCACTCCTCAGAACTCTTGACTTTGCATGTCGGTCATACCCTCAGTTTGTCTCAGAATCACATGATACTTTAGTCCTATCATGCACCCTAGCCCTACTTTCATCATTGGTAGGTAACCTTGAACCCAACAGTTGACATTTCATCATTGGTCATTGACTGGGTGGTTTCCCTTGTTTTCAATGACAAGACATCTATTCACACATTGGGATTCATGTAGTGTATTGAATGTCATTAGCCTTATAGGTGTTTTCCTCACCTTTGTCAACAGTTTTCATCATTGCTTGTTATTCAGATGGTCTTTTTCGTGTATCGCTTGCACTTGGCACACATGAAAGATGCACATGGTTGTTGGTTCATGAACTTGTTCTTCGTCCGATTTCTGCCAAATCATGAAGCTCTTGCTTTGTACCTCGTGCTGGCTAATAAGAGATGCCTTAATGCTCTCCTTTCAGCGAGTCTCTTTCCATCGACATCAGCCCATTATCTAGAAACATGACCTAGAGTCTTATGAGTACCTTGAGGCATGCAGTTATTAGTGGCAGGCTCTCTCGCCATCGACAGTTGGGAATACATCATTATCTCCTGATCGATGGATTCTTCAGGTGTTCGACACCGACTCCTCTATTCACACTTGTAAGAATGTACTTGGGGCCTTGATACCTAGTTTCATTATCGGTAGGTTGTCTCGCGTTTGTTAATGGTATACATCAATGACTGGTAATCAAACGATGTCTCATTGTGTTCGACCTCAACTCCTTTATTCACATGATGTTGACATGAACCATTGGTGGATTGTGTAGAAGACTTGAAGACATCACTATGTGGCCACATCTTTCCTGAGTTGTTGCTTCCTTTTCATTGGACCAATACCTATACAAATTTAGTGATCATGGAAGATCAGATTGTACTCCATGGTATATAGATATCTTCAGATTGGTTTTGAGACTATTTCTAATGGGCCTTGTTCATGACTATGAAAACCATTGGCATGTAACCACATTTGTATTTGCCTATTTTTTGGCCACGCACACTTGTTTGGTATATTTTTCACATGAATCTGTAGTGTATTTTTGACATCCATGTATGCAAATTCAGTGCAGAATGTAATGAGCAATTGAGTTCATCTAGCTGGTTCTCTACCACTCCACTTCTGGGTTATTTATAATGTATTTAGACCATCACATATACTCCTTTGACCTCACACATTAGGGGGCATATGTTAGACTAATATTTTCCTCACCCTATGCAATCTTGTAGAGAGGGCCTTACTCCATTCCCCCATGTAGACTTACTTTCCTTGATTGATAAATCCAGAGACAAAAATAAATATTTTTTCACTTTTACACACCCTACAAGCTATACAACATGTGTATACGTTGGCTGCTCCACTACAGCCCATGTACATCAGGATTTGTGCCAAAAAATCAAGATTTAATGTCAAGTTTCCATGTCACGATAGGGTATCTTTGATCCTTGGCCTTCCATATACTAGAAACATTCTGAATCAGCCCTTCAATTGCATTTTGAAGGATATAAAGAATCCAATTTCAAGCTACAGAAAAGGAGAGAGAATTCAACTTTCAGAGCAAAGATACTATGGAGAAATTATTACTTCATTATTGAGTCTGTATCCCTTTGTCCTTTGAGTCTGAACACAGTGTTCAGCCCCCAATATCTTCCCTTATTTATGGAGAACCTCTTTGTCTCCTTTCTATGAGCTTTCCTTTAGTGGATAATTGAAGTGGTGGAGGCCCAGTTGGAAGGAACTCGGTTTCTTGGTTCTAAACCATGTCGATACAGAAGTCTGTAATGTTTTCGCTTGTGCTGATCATTTATTAATAGAAATACTCCTTTCCCATCCAATTGATATCTTGCAAACATATGAATTGTTATCCATGGGCATGTTTATTTTGTATATTAATGGATTATGCTATCTAATGTGCTAACCTTTTATATTATCACTATATGATTTCTCTGCTTGTTTTTTGAGAACTTGTTGCAGGTATAAAGCTTTGGGTCGAAGTGCCCAATGGTGGATATCATCAAATGTTTGGATGAGGTAGGCCTCTTTCTTACTTTGTTTTCACTTTGGTTTATATAGCATATGTTGGAATTGAGTTGATTTCTGCAGTCATACCTATCTATTGTGGTTCACTCTAGCCATAGAGAGATTTTTCTCGTAACACCAACACCAGGGGTACTCTTCTCCCCCTCGAGCCCCTCGAGACGCAAAGGGGCCATGCACACAAACTAGAGAAAGCTAGCCCCCAACTCACCTCGCAAGGTCGAGCTACCACTCTCTAATCGAGCTGAGAATCCCAACTCCCACAAGAAAAATGAGTCAAGAAAATATTGGCAGTGTAACCTTAGGCCTACCATTCATCATCCCTTAGTTGAACCATAAATTCATTTAATTAATTAAATTAATTTGTCAATTTCCCTCACCCACCTAAAAGCATTCCTAAAAATGCTCCTCGGTGTCCCTTTATTCCTTCACATTCGCTTAATGACTCACACCTTTATTAAAGCTTAGTTGAGTTCGAATTTGGAAAGTTCTATAGATTAGATTCCCTTCTATGTTCCACATTCCTTTAGTATTTATGTTTCCCCTTTTTGGTCTAAGTTATAAATTAGCAAGTTTTTCACATAGCCAACAATTATTTTTTTGGATAAATTATTTCTCCTTTAATTTTTAAATTTGATTTTTCTTCACCCCACCTTTATTAATTGATTCAATAGTTTTAGTCCTTATAAGCCTAATTAGACCTATACCCTAATTTCAATTAGGGTTAGCAAAATTGTTTTTAAGGGAAATTTCATAATTAATAAACTTTACTCATACAACATTTATTTTAAGGCTGACCAAGTCAAAATGAGATATTGTTTTCTAGGTACCTAGGTTCATTGACTCTCAAGTGTTAAAACTGCGTCGTTCCCTTCAAGACGCACTACGTGCTCCAAGGGTGCCACTCACCTTTTGATTGATTTTTATACACGTCCACCCTTGGATTCAATACTTCATTAGACAACCTTGTGGGAGACTAAGGGCCTCTAAGGAATAAGGACCCTACCTTATCGTGCGCCCCTTATAATCTTCATGAGGGACTGTCTCAGTCTTCCCTCACGATATCATGGATCTCTCTAACTAGGTAATCGTTAACCTATAGTTCAAGCCACGACGAGAGTGTTAGTAGGTTGTGGTAGGGTTGTTGCTACACCTCTCTCTCAATATCTCTGGTTGTTGTGCATGACCCCTTTACTCCAAATGTTATTCTGATTAGCAAGCAATCGTCAGTCTGTGTCCATCAACAAAACATGTCAGCGATCCATAAACAACATCCTAACATATCCAGTCATATGTCACATATGCAATAAAAAAATTACTCAAACCATATACTGTCCACTGCCTGACTCGATCCAGAGTCCAAGGAGGTCCATCGATGCCATCGACATCTTCAATATGTCAAGAGTCCTACACACTTAGGAGAAACCAACCAATAGCACCTGTCTATACATAATAACATAACATAACATCATAAATCACAATCTCATCATCAGAATCCATAAGCAGAGTAGTTAATCATATAATGAACCAGATCACTTGCATGCAATATTCCAATACAACAACAGATCTATTTTTTTCTATTTTTTTCAATATAATGAACCGTTACAACAACCAACGACGTACAACATATTTTTTTTTCTTTTTTCTTTTAAAGCTATGTTGGGAAAATTTAAACATCATGATAAATAGTGAACGTCGTCGACACATCAATCACATAAATTAACGAAAAAATAAATAAGCATTAATAATCCAATACGACACATGGTCGACATATCGTCACCGTGAATCATGACTCGCACATCAATGTATTGACATATTAATTATAGTAGCCCAACAACTTTGCATTCTACCATCAATAACAACGCGATATAGTACAATCTTAAACCTTCAACGCATCTCACAAGGACCATCAATCCTTCAATTCTAAATTCACAATTAAACATGGCACACAGTTACCCATCATCGTTATCTATTGTACATCAAAATTAAATATACGCTGCCCGCGAGAGTAATAATTCCTTAACATTCTCATGTCAACTTAAGCAACAACTCAGGAGAACTAGTCACTAAATCAGTCATAAATCAATAATTCAAGATGGAAGATTAATTTACATTAAAATGAATGTGCAAGAGAATAAAGAATAAACAATCGCACACCCACTTAAATTAAGGAGTGCAAGAAATTTTATTATTAAGTCACAACAAATCAATGGTGTAAGGTAACTACAAAAACCATTCAATACACCATCTTTTAGGCATGCGAGAAATTATCATCTAGAACATCATCCCTTCATCACATACTATTGGTGCAAGAAGTCTAAGGTCCACCAATTCATTTAATACATTATAATTTAGCACGTGCAAAAGCTATCATTTAGAGAGCAAGTGTTCCTTTCATTAATTTCCATTTGCGCAAAATGTTCAATATCTATCAATCATTCATTGCATCAAGTCCAACATCAACTAGATTGACATTCAATCTAAATTATCACAAATCATGGTGCAAGAGAAAACTAAATTTCTAAATCAATCAAACATCTTAATGATTAGTTATTCAGGTGTGATGAGATTCTATTACAAGCATATATCAATTAATGGATGCAATTAGACATCAATGAAGCGTTCCATAATAAACCACATTTAAGACTAGTTATATCAACATTAATTCCAGGGCGCGCAATCAACCATTCACTTGATTAATCGTATATCAACTTATTTGACAACGCAAGAGTAACTAAATTCCAACAATCACAATCCATAGCACAAGCAAACATCTAATTTATACCAAGGCACACTATTAATCAATTACGGAATTCAACAATAATTCTTCATTAATTTCAAGATGTGTGTGTGATCTAATCACTGAATTAAACACAAATCAACATCATTCATTGTGCACATAATCTTAATCACTTAATTAAACATACATCATCATTATTCATGGCATGCAAACAATCTAATTATTTGATCACAACATATTCCATGGCGCAAAGTAATCTTATTTCTTATTTGTTTATTCACTAACATTTTTAGTGGCGCAAGAAGTAAACTACCCACAATACCATCCATACATCTCTTTTATATCACGGTGGAATAAGTATCAATGTGAATTTTTATTGCGCAAAGGTAAACTACACACATGACCATCCAAAACTATAATTAAGAAGGCCCCTAGTAAATTAATCTTCTCTCCATTTATGACAATAATGAAAATGAAAGGGTTAACATTGGTCAATAGAGAATCCATTTAACCCTAGAAGTAATTGGATATTATAACTGGAAAAAGGATGGAACTTTTATATATGTCTAATTAATTATGAATACATATAAATTATTAATTAATTAGTTACAAGACAGGGGTGAAGATCCTTTGAAGATATTTTAAATTACAACTATAGGAAATCCATTGATTTAATCTTTGTGACGTTAGTTAATGTTGATTTGAGATTGTTTAACTTCTTTTCCATTACACAAATAACAACAATTAATAACCATCTAAATCACACAAATAACTACTTCAACTTGTTCTTGTAAGGAAAAATTAAACTTTAAGGTGAACTTAAGTCTGTTGGGAGGAGTAGTGAACAATCGACCAAAAAAACATGAGTAACCACTAGCAAGAGAAATCTCCACCTCCATATTCATATTGAAGTATGTGGGTTTAACTAACATTTTTACACCTCAAAATCACTCATTGCAATGATGGCTAGTGTCGTTGTTACAAGTGACGCATATTGGTCGCAAGTGTCGCAAGTGTCATAAACATCACATTGTTATCTTGCCTATGTCATCTCTCTAACGACATCATAAGGACACTTAAGACACCTCAAATGCTAGTTTTGAAGAGGGGAAATCAATTGGCAAGGAGTACAAGCCTTTTGCCACTGGAAAAGCCACTCAAAAGTCAAATTTGGAAGGGAGCGCTCCCCTACATATTGTCAGGGAATGCTGGTGCTTTGTACCCTCTTATGGGGGAGCATTCCAATGCTCTGTGCCCCTTTTGAGGGAGCGCTGGTCTTTAATGAGCAAAATTTGGTTTGTTGGAGGAAATCAGGGAAGGATCCCCTCAATCTCTGAAAGTGGTTGGATTCGAATCAGAGGTCAAGGCATGATCTTAGGGAAGATCCACAACTAAAGGAGATTAATCCTCAAATTATCCCAAAGATATCTCAAGTGGTTGGTCCTCTCAAAGATTATATAATGGGGTCTTCTCATGGTGAAAGGTACATGAAATGATAGAGATTGGAGATACCAAACTTATGATCTCATGAGTGGTATTGACAGGGTAGAGAGACATTGTAAAGCATCTAACTTATGATATCATAAGGGAGATATCATTGAAGCATTAACATTTTTTGTGTGGATTATTTGAGAAAGGGTCTGGACAAAGGGAGCTTGGTGAAGCTGTTGCACTACATCCATGGTTGTCAGCAACACTTTGTTCTCATTAATATAAATTCATGCTTGGCATGTTTCCTTTAAAGTTTGTGTATATGAACTTGTTTCTTTCATAGATTCATTATAAATCTAATCATAGTAGAGTAGGAAGTATTGTTGTTGTTGTTATTTGTACCATTGGACCTTCAACTAAACTTGGAGATCAATATCACCCTGGAGCAAGCAAGGACAAACGTCAGTAAAACAATACTTGCCTTTCTTCCCTCTTCTTCTTTGATAGTTTAGATTTATGATAAAGGAATGTCAGTGTCCATAATAACACTTTCTGTCTTGGATTTAGGGGTCTAGCATCCAAGAGGAAATCCACTTGTTCGCAAGGGGATTCTCCTGTAACAGAAATTGGCGACTCCACTGGGGAGGAGCTTTGATTTTTGTTTCCTTTCCTAGATTTTGTTTTGGCCCTTTGCCCACTTCTTGACCTTCTCCATACTATCTTTGATTCTTATATGTGATTGATTGGCTCTTGATTTCATCACCTTCAAGTTGATTGACTAAGTTTGCTTGATTTTTTAGACTTTCTGGGCATTTCTCTGAATTTTGAGAGCCTAGCGCTCCCCTGCCCTTGCTATTAGAGCGTTGGTGCTCCTTACTGGCTTTACACAGAGCGTTGGAACTCTCTGGTTCCCTTTACATCAAAGTGTTGCCCCTTTTCTGTTAGAAATCTTCCAGAGTTTTCACTCTCTAAATTCATTTCTTGATTCCAGCACTTTCTCAGAATTTTTACAACCTCAGTACATCTTGGTCTTGGCCTTCAACACCATGCTTTCTAAGAATTGATCACATTTTGTTTGGAATTTTGACATTTTTCTTCCTTACCTCGAAGTCACTCTTTGTCTTTGACGATTTAGAGTCAATTTGTCATTTTCTTCTCATTTATCCGACCGAGTGAAAACTTTTGTAAGGAGATTCAAAGGTCTTTTGTACTTTTCCTTTTAATCTTTGAGGTCATTTTCCCAAGAAATTAGTTTTGAGTGGTTTCTCTTTCTCTCTATCTTTTCTTGGATTATTCTCTGCATTTTATTCTCTTCCTTGAATTCTTTCCTTTGAAGTAGCGGAATTGCATATTTTTTTACATTTTGAGACATTGTGCATCTGTACTGATGAATTGTTTCTCCTTCTTGTAGCATAGCTTTCATTGAAATGAAAATATTTCATATTCATCTCTTTGCATAACCTTCGAGTCGGTCACAACACCATATTGTCCACACCATTTTCCTTTTGAGTAACAACAAACTTTAAAAATCAAACACTAAACTAAAAATTGATTAGACATTTTTACATTTTCTGGTAGAAAACCTACATTAGATTAGTTGTAGGGATTTGAAATAGGTGTGAAAGATAACTTTCCAAAGTTTCAAACAAACATAGGATCTTATGTTAGGGAGCAGTGAAATCTATTTGATGCATTTTGTCCTGGGAAGCCCTTCTCACACAAGGGTCAATCACGGGGTCACATTAAGACTAGCAGAGTTACTCACCCTTCTTTGCTGGTCTTGGTGCAGAGATTGCGTGTATTATGGGGGTCGCTTGAAGGTATACCCACAACGATGAGTGGAATCCTTTCAAGTTGATTTTGGGCTAGATACCCTGCCCTTGTGCATGGATCAGACTGTTGAGTGTTTCCCTAGGAATCACTGTTGTAGTTGGTAACCTTAGTGGTCTATCTCTTTAGGGTATTTACACATGGTGACTGTGGAGGGGCAAGTCTTCACGGTACTTGGAATTGACATTTGCTAGACTCACTTGGGCTCCTTGGAGGGTATACCCACGATTATGTGTGGGAGCTTGCACCAGGGTGTAAGTCTGTTAAGAAGGTCGTCAATGTAACTTTTCCACCCGCTCTATCTCAGCCCTTTCTTACTTTGCTCCCGCAACATTGGATTTCATCACCAACTAGTGTGCTCATTGTGAGAAGGTTTTGTTTTCTTGCTTACTTACTATATTTTTAGCATGTGTTGTTTGTTCTCCCTAGCAGAATCTAGGTTGGATATTTATTTTTATGGCTTCAGTTCCCAGAATGACCAATGAAGGAGCCCATTTGCCAGGGGAACCCTTTATTTTTCCTTCTTACAGAAACATTGGTCCTCCTTACATCGCTTCTTTGAGCCTTCCAAGTCTCACAATTGGGTTATTGGTATAGTTGTTTTCCACTCCAGTGATCTCGAATGAAGGTGCTTCAGATGTAAGCACACCACCCACACATCAATCTCATGTCGACCTTTCTCCTTCTTCACCTGTCAGGTCTCCTTCCATTTCTCCTTCTTCGCCTAGTGAAAGCTCTCAAGCGAGTAGCCATATCGATAAGAAGAAGAAGAAATGGAAAGAGAAGAAGAAGAACCAGAAAGGGACCAAGCCTCCAACTACATCAGATGTTGGATCCAAGAAATGAGCTATTGTTAATAGTATTGGGACTATTGATAAGGTCGATAAGATTAAAATGATGAATCTGAAACCCAAATTCCCTTGTAGTCTTTGTAGGGGTGACCATTTTCTGAGGGATTTCCCTCGTATTCATAAGGTCTTAAAAATGTGGTCCTCCATGTCATCAGCCTTTGTTGGATATGTTGGTGACACCCCGTCAACTAGTGACGTTATAGGTTGGTAAGAAGGAGACATGATCATTATTATCACCTTTGTCCTTGTATGTACAAGGCTTCTTCTCTTTTGGAAAAGCTTCAACTTCCAAAAGGTTATCATAATATTTCCCCCAACCCATCGTTAGTTGATGGAATGGTCAATCCAGTTCCATCCATGGTCAGTCCGGTTGATCATATGGTCAATATAGTTTCCTCCTCGATTGAACCGAAAACCAAAGTAGTTGATCCAGTTTCGTCATTGATCATCCCCACTCTTCATCAAAAGAGTGAAACCAAATTCATCAATCTGGTTGCGTCCTTCATTGAATCAGTTGACAAAGTGGTCGATCTGGTTTCGCCATCGACTGATCCCACTCCTCCTTTGAGGAGTGTCAAAGTGATTGATCCAGTTCCTTCCTCGGTCAGTCCCACCCTTCATCTAAAGAGTGCCAAATTGGTTTCTCTGGTCAGATCATCGGTCAATCCCACTCCTCCTCTGAAGAGTTCCAAAGTGGTCGATCCAGTTCCACCATCGATTGATCCTACTCTCCCTCTTGAGAGTAAACCCGATACTGCCCACGTTTTTCTCGTTGATACATGATCTGTTAGAATATGAAATATGTGTGCTCATTTTACCATTGAAAATACCCTTGTCACCCAACCATAGGCCAAATCCACCCTCCGAGCACCTTAACCTTAACAAAGAATCACTCCGGAAGAAAAACCTAGGCTAGATAGCCAAACAAAGGTTAGTGCACCTTTCCCCAAGGATAGAACATCAAAAAGATATGATCAGATAGTCCAAACCCTAGCCAAGAGATAGTCCAAGTGTAACTACTAGTTGTAGCATCTGCAACTACAGATCTCCTCCAAACCTGCACAGAAACTGGGCAACTACAGTGTGCTCAAGACTGGGCACTGCAATTCTGAGACTGCCTTCCAGAATGAGAAATGGCCTACTATATTTATACTAATTCTGGCTAACTGCCAAGGCCGAATTCTTAGTCTGGGTATCTATTTGTTCAATATATAATATTATTTATGGCCAAATTCTTCTCTTGGAGGATAATAACCTAATATAAATTATCTTCTTGAGCCGACAAGTCTTCTAGGGTTATTAGCCAACTCATTAGGGTTTCTTCTTGCTTCTAAGAGTATTCTATCCTTGTCAGGTTTACAGGTGGAGGTAAATACCTCCTGCAACTACCCTAATATCAACACTCCCTCCTAGTTAGGGAGGTATTACAGGTAATGGTCTTTGAGCACAAAACATACCATTCACCTAGTAGCATCAACATAGTTATATAGACTAGATCATGAGCACCATCATCATCGTCAGCTACATCATCTCTCGAAACCATACTCTATATGATTAATCATACATGATGCTCACTCCACAGAGTGATACAAGAGCCATTCTTATAATCTATAAGAGTAAATGTTCTGAAACATTTTCGTCTAGAAAATCTTTCTTCATCATTCATCTGGCTAACAATTATTTCCAATAAACTGCTTGATAGTCTTCAAGACAATCAGAACAAAATAGAACACAACTGTGTCTATCCATAGTAGTACATAACTACAATCCAGTGGTACACTACCACACCAAGTAGAAAATAAGTACTTGATCAGTAACGTATAATCACAAACAGTGGAACACATCCACCACAGTAGTATACATCTACTGTCATACAATTGTTCATAACAATCATCTAATATCAACCTGCACATAAACAATCTTATGATATAAACTGAATCATCTGGGCCAATATTTCACTCACGTCTATGAGATATGAAAGAATATCTGCCCTCAGAGTAGAACAATGAGATATCTGGACTATTCTTCTCAAGCAAGGAAGAATAACTGTCATGTCTTTTGAACCTGGACCATTCCCCATCCTGGGCCATTATTACTACACTAATCAAAGTTCACCCTAGAGAGAATGTATAAACCCTAAGGAATGTCTGTCCCTGATTGTCGAGCCTGGACCATTCCCCACCCTGGGCCATTCCTCCTACACTAATCAAAGTGCACCTTGGAGAGAATGTATAAACCCTAAGGAATGACTTTTTAGACCAGTTCCTCTATTAACCAAAAGAGGAAAAGACTGTCCTGTATCAACCTCCAAAATGGACCATTCCTCATGTTAACCACAATGAGAATCGTTGTCCGGCGAGGCGGGCCAGTCTTCTTGAGTAACCCTCAAGAAGAGAGATTTCCCTAGACCACTCCCCATGTTAACCAAAATGGGAATTCGTTGTCTATGATACATCAACAATCTGGAACATTTCCCATGTTAACCACAATGGGAAATTGATGTCCATCAGAAATCTCAATCCACTTTCCGAACAAGAAAGAATCTATCCAAGCTAGACTATTTTTCGATTTTGAAAATGAATGTCCTCAATAATATTTTTAGTTCTCCCTCCCAACCTGGGAGTCATCTCTTCCTTTTTCAATAAGAAAGTCATCTCCACGAGCTCCAGCTTGAGTACACAAACTCTTTCATCTTGGATAGAAGATTTACCAAAATGTTTACTTATCTTTTCATCTGTGGAGATATGTATTGGATAACCACTTTCTCCTTTCTGGAATTCATCATGGATAATGTAATGCTTGATTTTAAATGTACTTTAGTCTGGAACATTGATTTTATGTGAAGGCTTCATGTAGCTCTGAACAATAGAGCATATCATTGCTGGAACATATCCATGTGGAAATTTTTTTGTCATCATGAGATCTGATCTACTGAGTAATCATCTTGATGTTATAGGAAATATTCACCACGCTTATGTTGTGCACTAGAGGTTCTCCACCAAGTTATCTTCTTTTATCTACATACAAGGGTCTATTTCTGGTATGCCTCAAAGTCTTGAGATTGCTCTTCATATGCTCTTTATTCAATTTCTCTAGAGAACATTCTTTGCAATCATCTGATGTAGAAATCCAACTCATGGATGTTGCGGATGATATAATGACTCATGTAGAGATAAGTCTAGTTTAATAGAACAAGTAATCATCATAGTCTTCTCCCTCCATTTGGGAGAACCTCTAATTTTGTATCTCACAATTATTTTATTCATAAGTCTTCCATACATTGTTCTTCATCACGACTTTCAGTTCCTCTGCTTGATTGCTTTTATTGAGTTTATATCAGGCTGACAATCTTGTGATTCTTGATACAATGACTGGTTTTTATGGATTCTCTTTCTTTCTTGGAATCTTCATGTGTTTCTTTAGTTCTTGGGTCCATGGAGTTTATTATAGATTCCATGCCCTAAAGATTCCATCATAGGATCAAGGATGTGGATGGACAACCAGGGATACTTTAAGGCTTCTCTTTGAAGAATACATATTGTATTTCATGGTTGCTATCATGGATATATACTTCATCATATTCAATGAATCATAGGATTAGCTCTCTCCTAGTCCTTGCTTCATGTATGAGTGCATATAATCGGCTCCCTCCATCTAAGAGATTCCACGCTTTCATCTATATCCTTATTGTCTTATGCAATATATAATTGGCTCTCTTGTCTAATAGAGTCCACGCTTCCATCTTATTGTCTTCTACAAAATGTCATAAGTCTTTTTTCAATTTCCTCTCAATTGCTGACTTCTTTCTATCTTTCCTTCTTCTAAGTCTCTTCATGATTGATTCAGCTTATCTTGTAATAGCTTCCAAATGATTTGTGTTTCATCCTTTCATGTGTATTATCTAATGATATCCATTCTTATCTTGTTCTTATTCCATAGGTATAGTTCTTCTTGGAACACATTATCTTCCAAGAGATAGATATACAAGATATGTACAGAGACGATGCAAACAAGATATGTACAAGAAATAGGAAGAGTTTTGTTACCTTTAGAAGAAGAAGCCTCTTCCATCCTGCTTAGTCTTCTTTGTAGGTTCCTCTACTTCAATAATCGATGCTTTGTGTTTCTCCTTCCTTTTCTTTAGCTCGGGACAATGATTCTTGTAGTGACCATACTTTTGACAGTTGAAGCATTATACTTCTGAAATGTCTTTCTCTTGATTTGGATTCCTCCTTGAACCAAAATTCCTTTTGTTCCTGAAGTTCTTGAATCTTTTTGTGAAGGCTTGATCATCGTACTTCTTTTGGGGTTTCTATTTTGCATCGATCCTTGATTCTTCTTGAGCACAACAAGTCCAAAGTTCTTCAAATGTCGGATACTCATTTCTTGTGTTCATGCTTACGGAAAATGCATCCCACGTCTTGGGAAGACCATTGAGTACTATGTTTACCAAATCCTTCTCTGAGATGATCTCTTCAATAGCTTGTAGTTGATCTCTTAACTGAGAAATTCTCACAAATTATGATGTTATGTTGTCATCATCATTCATCTTCATGTCACGGAGCTCATTCTTCAAACTCATTACTTGTCCAATGTTTCTGGATGAGAAGAGGTTTGTTAGGGCATCGTACATCTTCTTCGATGAGTCAAGATGGGAGATGTAGGGTATCAAGTGGTATTTTATGGATTCCACTATGATACTCATAGCATTAATGTCATCGTATTTGAACTTATCCACAGCTACAACATTCTGCGGTTCCTTCTCTTTCCCTTCTTCAAACTCTGGTTGTTGGAAATGTTTAACAGGTAGCATATGCTTGTCATTGATGGCAAGTACAGCAATGAATATTACATGAATACAAGAAGAATGTAACAGAAAGGCACCAAAAGTATTTTGGGAAGAAGCTGCAGAGAAACCTCGATGAAGCTGCAGAACAACCTCGATAAGATCAGAAGAGATAGTGCAGAGGATGTTTAGTATGTTTTGTTAGACAACAAATGCTTGTTATTGATGGCAACAATGAAGATGACATAAGAAAAACAAGTTTGTAATCGCCAGGCAAATAGAAGATAAGTTCAGAGAGGTGAATGATCGAAGGCAGCGAATGATCGAAGGCAGTGAATGAGCGAAAGTTTGAGAAGAAGAATCTTTGATCGTTGAAGAGGGAGATAGATCTCAACCCTCAGATCCGAGCGCAGAGTTCGACCACTGTTGGATCGAGGAGAACCTACACGGTCTTTAAAGTGCAAGGAGAAGAGGGCGTAATCGCAACATGAAAAATCATGATGAAATCTGAGCCATCAGATCAAGCTTTGATCTGGATTGTTGATCCCAGTACTTTTCAGAGTTTCAGGGATCGAGAGTTGGACATGTCAAAGTTTATTGACATCAGGAACCCCAAAATCGCGATGTGTGAAATCCTGAATGAACCTGAACCGTCATATCAAGATGTGATCTAGACCATCGACCCAACTCAGGACAACAGACCACATCAGCTAGGGATACGTGGCGCAATCAGATAATTAAAAGTGTCAGACTGATTTAACATTTCAGGCACATGTAAGTCATGAATCAGAGTGACACATGGTAGTATTCAACACGTGTGACGTCAGCATATGGACACCATATCAGATTTTTTGGGATCGTGACTTGGGGAGGCAAAGAACCCAATGCATCAAGAATGTCGATTTCGCGATATGAGAAATCGTGATTTAATCGCAGCCATTATGGTAAGAAATGATCTGGACCGTTGATTTTCTTCATGAAGTATTGGGGATCAGAACTTTGAAGTGACAAAAACACTTGACAACAAGAATGCCGAAATCGCTATATGAGAATTCGCGATCTAATCGCAGCCGTTAAGTTAAGAAGTGATCTGGACCTTTGATTTTCTTCATGGAGTATCGGGGATCGGGACTTTGAAGTGACGAAAATACTTGACAACAAGAGTGTCGAAATCACGATAAGAGAATTCGTGATTCAATCACAGCCATTGAATCGAGAATGAATCTAGACCGTTGATTATATCTTGTGTTGGAGTTTTGCGAATCGCGATATCAAGAAGAAAAGAAATAAATGCAACACGAATCTCGATTTCGCGATATGCGATATCGCGATCCAATCGTAGTCGTTGAAACAAGTTCATATCTAGACCGTTGGTTCAACTCCGTGTCGGAGTTTCATGGATCGCAATATGGAGAGACAAAAGAAACAAAGCAACTTGTTTTACAAATTTGCGATATGCAAAATCGCGAAAGCGCCTTATGCATAAGGATGTGGTCATAACACTTGGTCACGGGAAGAGAAGGAGTCATTCCAGATAAGCTCTATTTCAGAGTTTCGAAGATCGCGACATGAAGTGTCGAGACACTTGGGCATAGGAATGCCTAAATGCCGAAACCTGATTTAAAGGCAAAATTAATAAATCTCATCCAACGGCGTAGATTAACCTGAAGGAGATCTGAGGGCTACTATTGCACGACACAGTGTAAATGCTAGAAACCATTGATGGATTCTACCAGAGGATGCGAAGAGACTTCTGTGTGATTTCCAAAGGAGCTGAAGAGTTACAAGGAATCTGCCAGTGGAATGAAGACGATTCGTGGAGGAAATTGACATCTGGATGAGGGTTGGAGCCTGTAACTGAAACAGAGAAGGTGAGATCAACTTTCACAGAGAAGACGAAGAGTCTCAAACTGCCAGAGAGGCTAAGGAATCTCATCATAACACCCAGTGATGTTGAACGCGTGGTTGAACTGCCAGAGAAGTTGAAGAGTCATGATGATAATCACGCAGAGCACTCAAGAGGTGGAGGAATTTGGCGTGAAGTGAGCATGTAGAGGCATTGCGAATATTGCATGCACAAAGACAACAAAGACTATAAGAAGGCAGAACAAAGAAGAGAAATGTTGTTGTTGTCGCTGTGTAGGAGAATTTAGGGGTGTGCAAGGAGGCAGAGCGCAGGAGCAGAAAATGCACAGTAGAGGAATGTTGCATTGAAAGGATATGGTGCAGAGAGCATGAAATGGAGAATAACAGAAAGTGCAAGGGGTGTGCAGAAGACACTGATGCAGACAGGGTAGAGCAGTGTAACAGAACATCGACAAGGCTGGTAATCCATTGAATAACTTTATTTCACTGTAATGAGTTGTAGTAACAAAGATTTATATTTAAGGGTGGTTGGGAGGTGCTCGGGAGGACTGTTTTCCTTAGAAGTTCAAGTGGGTGCTTGAACACAGGGAGTTGTAGCTTCCATCTGGTTGCAGCCAGAGAAACCAGGGTGGCAGGGTGGTGCAAGGGAGAACTCTTGTTCTCTGTTATACAGGTTGGTGCCATTATAATTGGAAGTTGGTGCTTCCATCCAGTTGGTGCTGGAAACACTCAAGGAGTTGGTGCTTCCTTCTAGTTGGTGCTATAGAAACCAGGGAGTTGGTGCTTCCTTCTAGTGGGTGCTAGAGAAAACAGAGATTTGGTTCTCTCAGCAAGTAGCAGCTTCCAAAACTAAGGTTGTAGCCTCATTATGAGTTGGTTCTCATATGTATGATAATGTAGAGAATGTAACTATTACTTATCATATAAAGAAAAGGAGGTTTTTACCCTGTATGGGTTTCCTCGGGAAATATTTGTCTCTTTGTTTCGCATATATGTGTGACTGATGATGAATGTACCATTGTTTATTTCCCTGCATTAATGTGATCATCATTCAATGTTTCTGCAAAGAGTTTAAAAAGAAGCATAATTGTTTAAGCACAGTAAGAACTGATTCACCCCCCCCCTCTCAGTTGTCCAACAATTGGTATCAGAGCCGACCCCCTTTTATCTAAGGGTAGATCCTAGAGCTTAAACATGACAAGCCATGAAGGGACTTCAGTCACTAGGCCTCGTCTATTTGATGGAACAAAATTTGCCTTCTGGAAGGTTAGAATGAGATCATACCTAATGGCCTTAGGAGATGATGTATGGGATGTAGTAGAGACTGGATACATAAAGCCTGTTGTGCTAGCTTCCAAGGATGATAAGTTAGAATTTAGATTTAATGCTAAGGG